>JAODAL010017610.1:0-77203 GCA_025379985.1 Phyllomedusa bahiana
ATACAACGGCCCAGTGGCGTCTCCTGGACATTGTACTGTATGGCTAAATACCTCGAGCACCAGGACAAATGCCGGGAGGAGATCAGAGAGGTCCTAGGAGAGCGGACAACGGTGGAGTGGTGAGAACTTAAAGTATCCTCAACAGACATGAAATTATGGCAGGTAAAGCCCTAGGTAGGTAGGTGGGCAAGGTTTTGATAGGTATGTAGATGGAGAAGTTCCAAGGTAGGTAGGTTCATAGGAACATAGGTCACCTCATCTTTAGTAGTAGCACCATTAGTAAAATAAAAGTGAAAAGTAAAACTAGCCTCTGTTCCCTGGATCCCCAGGACATATTTCTGACCACTTGGGACCACAGCAGTCTGGGACAGTTGGGAGGTATATTGCACTGGGTGGGGTTAAAGGTGGGGAATGTATTTTGTGTCAGCACTAGGCCGCATAACACAATGGTGAGGATGGGGGGATGTGGGCGATGTGGTACAGACCACATGTTGCTGCTATGTACTGGATCATACAGTGCAACCTAAACTCTGTCCCTTACCACAGAGTCTTAAGGGAGTGCAGGGAATTGAGTTAAGTACTGTCATACATTTTGTAGTGTTTCTGTTTGTTTACATCCGACCCCACTGAACAACGATGGATTCAATGTAATACGAAGGACCAGTTGGACTACGTCCAATCAGCGTTGGAGGCATTTCTTTAATGAGGGCTGTGGCTCTTAAATTCCTGCTCTTGTGGGTGTTTTTTTTTAGCCATTTAATTCTTTTGTTTATATTGGAGTGGCATTTTTTTCATCACCCCAAGGCTGCCACTAACCTCCTTTCACAATTTTATTAATACCCAGTGCACAATGGGGACTTGGAAGATCTGGATTGCCATCAGAAACAGACCATCTAATGTGATGATCCCTAGCAACTGAAGGTTGTTATTTTTAGGGTGAGAAGAGACCAATATCCATGGACCTTCCCACTCTGGTGGTAGCAGCCTGCAGCTGTAGGTCTCAGTTTGGTTGGTTATGAAATAAGAGGGGACCCTATGTAAAAAAATCTATATGTAAAAAAAAATGGGGTCCCCGACTTTTCATAACTATCCGGAAAAAAACTAACAGCTGCAAGCTGATACTGTCAGGATGGGAAGGTCCATGGATATTAGTCTCTTCTTAGTCTAAAAATTACAACCTGCAGCCTCCTGGAACAGATCACCCCATTATAAAGTTCTTACACTGATTTGCTATAGGTTTTTCAATAAGAAATTCTAGACAGTGTTTATAATCATAGGTTTACATGTATTTTCCTGGCTTAGATCCTCGGGGGCGGTCCCTTTATAAACCTAGACAAAATAAATACAGTAATATTATTACTACTGATTTATGTTGCCAGGGAGGACCTGGGTAAACTGCCATATACCACTATGTGTATAAAGGAGAGCATGCGCCTCTACCCGCCTGTACCAGGAGTGGCCCGGGAACTTAAAGAGCCAATCACCTTCTTTGATGGGCGGAGCCTGCCCAAAGGTCAGTGGCAATTAAATAGAAACAATGTTACCTATTTTTAAGCACAAATGATGAAAACATGAAAAAAATTAAATAAAGTACAAATACAAAATAACTCAGAATCCTGACATTTACAGCTATGAAAGGATTGTCTTTCCACAACAACCCCTATGATACCTGAGCCAGGTGATCCCTGTGGATCTGAACCCCCAGCAACCTGTAGTTTAGACTCTATAAAATTCAAGCATTTTTAAAACTTGCAAATTACTTACTGATAAATTGAGATAATTTGAATTGTACATTTCTTTTGTTCCATGTTCCAGGCACTGTTATCTTTCTGAGTATATTTTGCACAAACAGATCTCCGACTATGTGGGACAATCCTGAGGTAAGTGGAGTCTGAGGCATGCACATAGCATCAGTAATGTAAATTCCAACCCCAGATGCAAATACAGATAAGTAAAAAGATGGGTAGATACATATGAGGTTGAGATCTATAGATAGATAGATGGATAGATATGAGAGAGATAGATAGATAGATATAAGATAGATCAGGGGCGTAACTACCGGGGTAGCAGGGGTAGCAGTTGCTCCGGGGCCCGTGCGCTCAGGGGGCTCGCTCCCAGGGGCAGCTAGCAACCGCGTCCGCTACCCCCGGTATGCCGCTTCCAAGGCCCGCCGCAGTGAACTTAACAGTATCACAGCGGTGGGCGCAGAGCTGCGGGGCCCGGCGCTAGCTGCCCTCTGAACCGCCCCGGCCCACCGACCCGGGCGTTCAGAGGCAGCGCTTCCATGGAGACTAGCAGAGCGGAGCGACGAACCCTCCGCTCTGCTACTTTCCCCTGCCGGCGCTCTGTTGATCACTGGGCGCGCGCGGTGACGTCACATCACCGCTCCGCCCGCGCTGATGCAGAGGCTACAGGGAAAGTAGCAGACCGTAGTGAGTGGCGCATCGGGGGAGTGTGGACAGAGGTGAGTAAGGATTTCTATTTTACCTGCCCCCAGAAGCCTCCCTGTATACCCCCTAAGCCTGCCGTAAACCCCCAAGCTTGCCATATACCCACTAAGCAAGCCTGTATCCCCCTAAGCCTGCACTTTATACCCCCTAAGCCGCTGTTATGCCCCCTAAGCCGCCTGTATGCCCCCTAAGCAGCCTGTATAGCCCTCCACCCCAAAGCCCGCCTGTAATACCCCCTAAGCCAGCCGTATATCGCTGTCCTTACTTCGGTTTTAGAGTTCTTGTCTATAATAAAGTCGATTTTATTTTTTATAATGTCGATCCCCATATTTCTTCTTATTTTTAACCCACAAAAACATTTTTTAAAATGTAAAATATGTTTTTATAAAAAATTATATGTAATTAATACCTATTCCCTTTAAAAACCCCCATCAAAAACAACCGTCAACCCCACACTCATCCAAACATCCATCCTTATACCTAAATCTCTAAAAACCCACCTTTTCACCAAAAAAATAACCATTAACCCCCTCCCCCCCCACGCACCAACCCCCGCCCCCCCACACCCCCCCATCCCCCCCACCCCCCCCTCCCCCCCCCCCCCAACCACAAAAAAAAAACCCCCCCCCCCCCCCTCCCCGCCCCTTCCATAAATACAAAAAAAACAAAAACTACCACACCCCCTCCACCCCCCCCCCCCACCCCCCTCCCCCCAACCCCCCCCCCCCCCCCCCCCACAGCCGCCTAGAAAACCCCTACGAACAAAAAAGAAAAAAAAAAACAAAACTTCCACCCCACCCACCAACCCCCCAACCCCCCCACAACCCCATCACCCCTCCACCCTACCCCTCCCATTCCCCCCCTCTCCCCCACCCCCCTTACACCCCTCCATCCTCTCCCCCCCACCGCCTTCCGACACCCACCCCCCAACGCCAGCGTAACACTCAACCCCCCTTAATCCGTCCTTCAACCCCCAAGCCGCCGTAAACCCCCTAAGCCTTACCGTAAACCCCATAAGCCTGCCTAAACAACCCCCAAGCTACCTGTAATATCCCCCTAAGCTATGCCTGCATACCCCCCTAGCTTGCCTAGGTATACCCCCAATGCTTGCCTTTAAACCCCCATATCTTGCTTATAGCCACCAAGCCTTCCTTTAAATCCCCCTATTCTGCCTAGATACCCCCAGCCTGCCCTGCAATGCCCCCTAAAGGCTTGCCTATATACGCTTTCCAAGACTGCTGCCTGAATATCCTATAGCTACCGTGAAGCGTCTGCCTATATAGCCCCCTAAAGCTGCCTACCTATATGGCCCCAATAGCCCACCTAGACCCCAGACAACCTGTAAGGCACCCAACAGCTACCTACAGGGCCGCCAACAGAAATTTCAGGGCCCTCCTACAGCTAAAGCGCCTGGCCCCCCTGATAATCCCGCCCCCTGTCAACCAATAGCCCGCCCCCACCAACCCATCCTACAATCCAACCCAGAAAAAAAAAAAGAGATGCAATGCGCCGTTGTCTTTGGACTGAGTTCTTCTGTAATTTTCAGCATACAGTGTATATCCTATATAGTGTATATACAAGGGCCAGCAAATCCACATGTCACCACGATATTCTGAACAACCATCACACAAGACCAATATAAACCAAACAAAATACAAAAATACAATACCGCCACATATCACTATGTATGAATGACTAATACCACTATAATGATACTTTACTAAACCAGTGAACAAAGGCGATATTACCATTAACAACAACAAAATACAAGACAAAGTAATACCGCAACAATCATCTCCACATAACTCCACAATAAAGATGCAGAATATGCCCAAAACTGTTTACTGAATATAATCCAATACAATAACCACCAATAATACCACAATCACACTGGGGGGGAAATGCAGAAACTGTCTTAGGACTAATCTCACTTGTGCACTACCTGCAAGTTAAGTTAAACACAATAAGGTTTACATTACACAGATTGAGGTCTCCGTACGTCTGCAATCAGCTCCTGCACGAACGGAGCAGTCGCCACCCTCTGCTGCCGGCAGATCAGTGACGCCCCGCCCACAGGGCGTGACACAATGATTACATTAGATATGTCACAGCAGCCAGAGGAGTAGAGGGGCCGACTGCTCTGTTCGTGCAGGAGCCTGATAGCAGAAGTAAGGATACTCAATCAGTGAAAAGAAACTAATGAGTTAGA
This sequence comes from Phyllomedusa bahiana, assembly GCA_025379985.1. Lineage (NCBI taxonomy): Eukaryota > Metazoa > Chordata > Amphibia > Anura > Hylidae > Phyllomedusa > Phyllomedusa bahiana. The sequence goes on from JAODAL010017610.1 coordinate 4,660, forward strand.
ACTTAACCTTTCAGCGCGGGCCCCTCTCGGAGCAGCAGATTGAATCACATGGTACAGAGAGCAGACCTACGGTCTAATCTCCTGTACCATTACTGTGAAGCAAGGGGCGGGCCTGCCGGCAACGAGGGCCCCCCCTACTTCACAGTCTGTCGGCCCCATAACGCAGTAGGTATTCTACCCCTCCTAAAGGCCGGCCCTGGCTACCTAAACCCTGCCCTGCCTATATGGGCACCCTATTGGCTACCTAAACCTTGCCTATATGGGGCCCCAATATCCTATGTAAACATTGCCTGCCTAAATGGACCCCATTATAGCCAGGGGCCGTGCTGGAAAAAGTCAAGATTCTAATGATAGTTGTGTCAAAATCTGCCGGGACAAGTGGTCGGAACCGTCATCATGATATGGACTGGACCGGAATCAGAACAAAGGGGAAAGTCCAACAACTGGTCAGAGAAACGTCACCTGTGAGTCACAAGATGTAACTACACTGTAATCACTTATATGTCTACAGAGCCTGTGTACACTGTGTCTACCACTATTGGTCAACTTATGGAGGTTAATATACAGTCTGCAGAGCTGTGTACACAGGTAACTACCACTATATTGTCACTGAACGGAGGTAATATACAGTCTGCAGAGCCTAGTACACTGCTCCTACACTATAATGTCACTGTATGGTGGGAATATACCGTCTTCAGAGCCTGTGGTACACTGGTGACCTACCACTAAATGTAACTGTATGGAGGATAAAAAACAGTCTGCAGAGCCTGTGTACACAGTGGACCTACCACTATATGGTCACTGTATGGAGGTATATACAGTATGCAGAGCATGTGAGCACTGGTTTTTCAACCACTATATGGTCACTGTATAGAGTAATAGACAGTACTGCAGAGCCTAGTGAAACACAGTAGGCAACCACTACATGGTCACGTATGGAGAAATATGCATCCCTCATATCCTGAGTACACTGGTGAACTACCACTAAATGTCACCGTATGGAGTAATATACAGTCCCTGCAGAGGCCTGTGAACACGGTGTCTACCTCTATATGGTAACTGTATTGAGTAATAACAGTCTAAAGAGCTGTTACACGGGTCTACCACTATAGTCACTGTATGAGGTAATATACAGTCTGCAGAGTCTGTGTACACTAGTATATACCACTATATGGTCACTACATGGCGGTACTATTGGTCTTTGTGTACTGATCAGTAATAGTGTAGGGGTATTATTCAGTCACTACGTGTAATTTGTGGTCATGTTCTGGCGGTATAATCAGGTCCATATGTAGTAGAGTTATTGGTAATGTTGGTTTTGGTATAGTGGGATTTGTTTGGTAGCTGTATGATAGTGAGATGTAGAGTGAGGTATTTGCCCCTTGTATTATCTATATTATCTAACAGCATGTCCTGGTACATGGTCGTGATCAGGGAGGTGGGTGAGGGGGGGGGAGGGGGCCCCATCCAAAAGTTTGCTTTGGGGCCCTGGCTCCTCTAGTTACGCCCCTGAGATAGATAGATAGATAGATGGATAGATGGATAGATAGATAGATATCTATCTAGCTCATATCTATCTATCTATCTCCTAATCTAATATAATAATATCATATTATCTATACTAAATCTATTATACATATACTATATCTATCTAGCTCATATCTATCTATCCATCTATACAGTGAAGGAAATAATTATTTGATCCCTTTCTGGTTGTGTAAGTTTGCCCTCTGACAAAGACATGAACCGTCTATAATTTTAAGGGTAGGTTAATTTTAACATTGACAGATAGAATATCCAAAATAAAATCCGGAAAATCACATTGTATAAATAATATAAATGTATTTGCATTTTTCAGTGAGAAATAAGTATTTGATCCCTTTGGCAAACAAGACTTAATACTTGGTGGCAAAACCCTTGTTGGCAAGCAAAGCAGTCAGATTTTTTTGTAGTTGATGATGAGGTTTGCAGACATGTCAGGAGGGATTTTGCTCCACTCCTCTTTTTCAGATCATCTCTAAATCATTACGATTTTGAGGCTGTTGCTTGGCAAATCGGAGCTTCAACTCAAGTTTTCTATGGGACTAATGTCTGGAAACTGGCTAGGCCACTCCATGACCTTAATTTGCTTCTTTTTGAGCATCTCCTTTGTTGCCTTGGCTGTATGTTTTGGGTCATTGTCTTGCTGGAAGACCCAGCCATGACCCATTTTTAATTTCCTGGCGGAGGGAATGAGGTTGTCACTCAGGATTTTACGGTCCATGGCTCCATCCATTCTCCCACTGATGCGGTGAAGTAGTCCTGTGCCCTTAGCAGAGAAACACCCCCAAAACAATGTTTCCCCCTCCATCCTTGACAGTGGGGACGGTGTCTTTAGGTCATAGGCAGCATTTCTCTTCCTCCAAACACAGCGAGTTGAGTTAATGCCAAAGAGCTCAACGTTTGTCTCATCCGACCCCTGCACATTCTCCCAATCACTCCCAGAATCATCCAGGTGTTCATTGGCAAACTTCAGGCAGGCCTGCACATGCGCCTTCCTGAGCAGGGGGACCTTGCAGGCACTGCAGGATTTTAAACCACTTCGGCGTAATGTGTTCCCAATGGTTTTCTTGGTGACTGTGGTCCCAGCTGCCTTGAGATCAGTAACAAGTTCCCCCGTGCAGTTTTAGGCTGATCTCTCACCTTCCTCATGATCAAGGATTCCCCATGAGGTGAGATTTTGCAGGTGCCTCAGATCAATGGCGACTGACAGTCATTTTGTATTTCTTCCATTTTCTTATCACAAGGCATTATGGGAAAGGAGCTGGGAAGCTCACTGCGCCCTCTATAGGTTGTAACAAATCCTCAATTTACTTCTGATTCACTGAATCTTTGAGAAGCAAAAGGGAATAATTGTCAAGCCAATATTGCTCATCTACCTACGCGTTTCGGGGTTTTGCCCCTCATCAGTGTAGAGCAGAGCGATATTGGCTTGACTGGTGGGAGGCAATGAGTGGGTATGAGGAGGGGAACATCTCTGCTCTACACTGATGAGGGGCAAAACCCCGAAACGCGTATGTAGATGAGCAATATTGGCTTGACAATTATTCGTTTTTGCTTCTCAAAGATTCAGTGAATAAGAAGTAAATTGAGGATTTGTTACAACCTATAGAGGGCGCAGTGAGCTTCCCAGCTCCTTTCCCATAATGCCTTGTGATATGCAGATGCTTAGTAGTGGGCTAAAAGGCAATCAAAACACTACACACCTTAACTGGTGCTCTCCATAAGGAGAGATGTTCCCCTTCTCATTTCCATTTTCTTACTATTGCATCAACAGTCGTCTCCTTCCCACCCAGCGTCTTACTTATGGTTTTGTAGTCCATTCCAGCTTTGTGCAGGTCTATGATCTTGTCCCTGACATCCTTAGAAAGCTCTTTGGTCTTGCCCATGGTGTAGAGGTTAGAGTCTGACGGAGTCTGTGGACCGGAGTCTTTTATAAAGGTGACTATTTAGGACAGCTGTCTGTAATGCAGGTAACGAGGTGATTAGGAGTCTAACTGGCCTGTAGGAGGCAGAACTCTTATTGGTTGGTAGGGGGTCAAATACTTATTTCTCTCAGCAAAATGCAAATACATTTCTATCATTTATACAATGTGATTTCCTGGATTTCATTCTGGATTTCCTCTCTCAATGTTAAAATTAACCCACCCTTAAAATTATAGACTGTTCATGTCTTTGTCAGTGGGAAACTTACACTATCAGCAAGGGGTCAAATACTTATTTCCCTCACTGTATAGATGGATAGATAGATATGAGATAGATAGATAGATAGATAGATAGATATGAGATAGATATGAAATAGATAGATAGATAGATAGATAGATATGAGATAGATAGATAGATAGATAGATAGATATGAGATAGATAGATAAAAATGAGATAGATAGATAGATAGATATGAGATAGATAGATAGATAGATAGATAGATAGATAGGAGATAGATAGATAGATATGGATAGAAAGATAGATAGATAGATATGAGATAGATAGATAGATAGATAGATAATAGATAGATAGATAGATAGATAGATAGATAGATAGATAGATAGATGGTCATTGTGTATGATGTGATCTGCTTGCTGATTGTGGACAGTCCCTTTGTTGTTTGCTTTGGTTTTTGGACGCTGTCCTGTTCATGGTCGGATTGTTCCTATAAACCATGATGATTTCAGGTTCCTCTATCCACATTGCCCCTTATACACTGCTCTGTACATGATGGAGGAGCCGCATTATGTTCTTTCTATATTGATTTTAGGTCTTTGATCCTCTGAGGTTTTCTCCGGACAATTCATCTATGAGACATTCACATATGTACCTTCCCTTCTCAGCTGGATCCAGGTAACACTCTGCGCTAATCAGCGAGATATAAACATATCGTACACGGGAAGGAATAATGGAAGCGTATTGGGGCAGTATACTGGTGTATGATCAGCGGCTGTATGTACAGTCAGACAGTGACCACTGCTGCACACTCCTTAACCTGGGGAGGCGGCCATGTTCACACAGTGGATTCTTCTGTCTCTATCATCTTTTTTTCAGTCGGGGACAGATCCTTGGATTCCCCTATAGATTTCTGCTTTCCCCAATGATGCTGCCTGACACTGAGTTGGTGCAGATTCCGTGTCAAAGTAGTAACATTAGGCTCCAATTGTCATGATTGCCTCGTGGTTCATGAAGGTATAACAGCCATAAATGTCTATGATGGGAATACCATTTTAGGGTCAGTCCTGGGCCCACTACTCTTCTCTATCTACACTCTTGGCCTCGGTCAGCTCATCGCTTCACACGGCCTTCAATACCACCTGTATGCTGATGATACCCAACTCTACATCTCCGGCCCAGATGTCGCCTCTCTTCACTCCCGGATCCCTGACTGTCTGTCCTCCATTTCCTCCTTCTTCTCCTTCCGTCTCCTAAAACTAAACGTGGAGAAAACTGAATTCATTATCTTCCCACCGTCCCACTCCATCTCTCCACCCGATCTCTCTATCACTGTCAATGGGTACACTCTCTCACCAGCTCCACAAGTCCGCTGCCTTGGGATAAATCTTTGACTCCAACTGTCCTTCAAACCGCACACCAAGCCCCTCTCCTCTGCTTGTCACCTCCACCTAAAAAATATTTCCCGAATCCGCTCATTTAACTCTGAAAGCACAAAAATGCTGGTCCATGTCCTCGTCATCTCCCGCCTCGACTACTGCAACATCCTCCTCTGTGGCCTCCCAGCTAAACACCCTCGCTCCCCTCCAAACTGTCCCCTTTAAATCTGCTGCCCGTCGATTCACCTCTCTCCTCGCTACTCCCCTTTCCTCTCCCCTCTGCCGATCCCTTCACTGGCTACCCATTGCCCAGCGAATCCAGTTCAAGCTAGCAACTTCAACCTACAAGGTCTCCATAACCATCTCCCCTCCATACATCTCTGCCTTAATCTCAAAAAACCTCCCCTCACGCAACCTCCGCTCCTCACAGGACCTTCTCCTCTGCTCTCCTCTTATCACCTCCCACATAACCTCTCCAAGACTTATCTTGTGCTTCCCCCACACTTTGGAACTCACTGCCCCAACACATCAGACTCTCCCCCTCTCACCGGCTTCAAACATAACCTCTTCAGGATTGCCTATAACCAACATTAACCGGGTTGCACTGCTCCGCCCCACAAACATGTCTGCCCCTCACCTTCTGTCTCTTCACCCCCCCTGTAGATGGTAAGCCTCGCGGCAGGGACCTCTTTCCCATCTGTACCAGTTTTGTTAGACCACTTATTTCACTTGTAATTGTCTGACCAATGTTATTTATGTACCCGCCTGAAATGTACAGCGCCCTGGATCAAGGGCGCTCCAAAATAAATGATAATAATAATAATAATAATTTACCAGATGGCGCCTCTATATGGATGTGGCCTGGAGGAGCGGAGTCACATATAAAGTCTGTAGATTCTGTCTCTGGCACAACCTTTACCACAACACCCAGAATCCGCGTAGTTGCCCTTGGCGGGCCCAGCCTCCCTCCCTCATGCATAACCCGGTGTCATGGAGTACTCTAGGGATAAGTGCATTCTGTATTGTCATTAAAACATTTCTTAGATTGTGAGTGTACAAATTCCTGTAGCTCGCAGACCTCCTTTCCCTTTTTGGGAATGGAATGTGTAGCCTGTGACTGTGAAACTTCACACAAAGTCATTTTGGACAATTATATTACCCAGCGTGGTTACAACCCAGCACATATCTGATAAGCAGAAAATTGATGGCAATTTTATGACTCTTAAAGGGGATTTATCGTTTGAGCTGCTCGTGCTGTTCAGCTAATTTTCTCAAATTAAGTTTGAAATCCAGGGACGTGTCTCTCCTCTCAGCAGGCGTGTCTGTCCTCATTGAAGACCTGTGACATCATCATTTTCTATAAAGCAGGGGATACAGAAGGTTGTCTGGATATAACAGCTCTGTAGCCTCCTGCCTGCTTATGTCTGCAGCCTTGAGGCTCCAAACTCCAGCAAGCAACTGTCATATGTCTTAGCTGCTGGCTTTCAGTTGTGTGTAAACTGTTTCTTCTAGTGGTCTTCATCCAAATTGTACTGACAACAGGCAGAGACCTTTACTCAACTACAAGGACAAATGTCAGCTTCAAGTAAAGATCTCTGCTTCCTGTCAGCGACATGTGAGTGAAAACAATGGGGAGAAAAGCAAATCAGCTTTGAGAGAAGGCCCTGCTCAGCTTGTAACTAACCTGGGCTGGTGGTGCAGAGGTAGAGCAGTGCGCAATGATAGTGTTGTTTTTACAACAAAGGGGTTTGGAGTTCTAGTCCCTCACAGGGTATATTTTTTCCCCCCCTAAATTTTACACATATGTAGAGAGACCTAAAATATATATGTTAATCTCTATAATGATATATATATACACATACATAGCTCCCCTATATCATGTCTCATCCCCAGAGTATATGCATTGTATCACGTATGTTGGAAGTGCTTGGTGTGACTGCAAGGATAGGACACTATATAGGGGAGCTTTGTGTGTGTATATGAATAAAATTATAGATGTCTACACATATATTTTCATATCTTTACATATGTGTACAATTTATAAAAGAAAAAAAAAAACTACTGATGGGGCTTGAACTCCAAACCTCTGTCTTACAGGGCTAATCACCTATGCACTGCACTATACAAGCAGCTTATACAGACACGGTGTTGAATCCTTATGTTATACACTACAGTTGATGACGTCATAAGGAGGCAGGGCTTGCATTCGATCTGAGGAACAGAACGGCTTCTTTTCCATGTAGCAGCTTAAGGACTGGATCTGTGAGGAGTTTAATCAACCTCTTGGCAAAAGCCCCTTAAACAGCCAGTAATTGCCCAGAACATTGACCCTAAAGCTGGGAGATGTGTATAGAGCCAGCAGATCTTGGTTTCACTATCGATTTTAACAGCTCAGAGGGGAGTAAACACAGAGTGTGCAGGCAGCCAATCACAGCGCAGGGGACGTGGCCGGGGCGTTTCCTGTCTAGGGGCGTATCCCAACAGGTTGAATGAAATGTCAGCCAGCCAATCACAGTGCAGGGGGCGTGTCTAGAATGCAAGAATCGATCAGGGGGCTTTCTGACCAGCAACAGCAGAGATAGAAGACAGATTTACAGAGATGCTCATATCTGCTAAACCAAGTGAAAGAGGTAATGCCACCCAATTACAAAAGTGCTTATTTTTACTGTCCCCATAATCTGAGACATGATCTTTGTAACGATAAAACCCCTTTAACATACACAATCCCCAACCAGTAATACCCGACAGATGTGGCCTATGACCTCATACAACCATAAAAGATTAGCCCCAAAAAGTTCATAGTTCATTGATCTGTCTAAACTGAAGCACAGCCGATGGTTTCCATCTAGTGGTGATAGTAAGCAACAACCCTCATTAAGCATCAAGTGTCCACTCACCTCATTATATCCTCAGCCAGTAAAGAGCAGTTGAATTATGAGGGAGGTGGGGAAACCTGGACAGAGATTTGGGCCTATAAAACACATGGCCAGTCTCATGTTCTTGGTTCACAGCCTGGGGTCAATTTCTGATTGAGCTGTGTCCCATCTTCATTCATCCATACCCCTTGGATTTGAAAGTCAAGAATTGTAAGTGTAAGTGCTTTCTAAATTTCTCCTTTTTATTTTATAACTGTTTTATATGTATGTCATAGTCATTGTTATTGTATTTTTTCTATGTAAGCACTGTAAACCGTTTCGTATTAAAATTAAAGTTAATACGTTAGTTCTTGTCGCTGCACAAATCCATTACCTTGAAGAAGTGTTTTTAACCCTGTAGCTGCTGGAGAGCAGTGAGATAACCCGATAAGCGTTTTTTAAGTGCATATTTTTGGGATCAGAGTCCTTCCATCTGATTTCCTGTTCTTTTGGTTATTGAAGGAAGGTGGTGGCAGCGGATATATTTTTGGGGGGCTGGAACTGTCTTGGGGTGTGATTTATGCTTGATTTGCTACCTGAGTGAGAGGTGAGCGCAAGTGGAAAAAAATCCGCTACATTACAGCGGCCCCCAGTCACGTGCTGGTGAGTGTGTACGCGACACCCGTCCTGTAAGTAGTCAATTAATCTGAAACCTTCGTCTTCTCCCCCAGGAACTGCATTGGACAGAACTTTGCGATGAATGAGATGAAAGTCGCCATCGCTCTGACGTTACTCAGATTTGAGCTGAGTATAGACCCCGACCACGAGCCCCGGAAGATCCCTCAGCTGGTCTTACGTTCTGTGAACGGCATTCACTTAAACCTGAAGAAGATAGAGAAACACCATAAACCCTGACGTCTGCCACTGTGTGACCCTGTCCTGTCTGTATCTGCCCCTGTGTGACCCTGTCCTGTCCATATCTGTCCCTGTGTGACCCCGTCCTGTCCATATCGGCACCTGTGTGACCCTGTCCTGTCCATATCTGCCCCTGTGTGACAATGTCCATATCTGCCCCTGTGTGACCCTGTCCATATCTACCCCTGTGTGACCCTGTCCATATCTGCCCCTGTGTGACCCTGTCCTGTCTGTATCTGCCCCTGTGTGACCCTGTCCTGTCCGTATCTACCCGTGTGACCTTGTCCTGTCCGTATCTACCCGTGTGACCCTGTCCTGTCCGTATCTGCCCCTGTGTGAGCCTGTCCTGTCCGTATCTGCCCCTGTGTGACCCTGTCCTGTCCGTATCTGCCCCTGTGTGACCCTGTCCTGTCCGTATCTGCCCCTGTGTGACCCTGTCCTGTCTGTATCTGCCTCTGTCCTGTCTGTATCTACCCCTTTGTGACCCTGTCCTGTCTGAATCTGCCCCTGTATGACCCTGTCCTGTCCATATCTGCACCCGTGTGATCCTGTCCTGTCTGTATCTGCCCCTGTGTGACCCTGTCCTGTCCGTATCTGCCCCTGTGTGACCCTGTCCTGTCCGTATCTGCCCCTGTGTGACCCTGTCCTGTCTGTATCTGCCCCTGTGTCCCTGTCCTGTCCGTATCTGCCCCTGTCCTGTCCATATCTGCCTCTGTGTGACCCTGTCCTGTGTGACCCTGTCCTGTCCATATCTGCACCCATGTGACCCTGTCCTGTCCGTATCTGCCCCTGTGTGACCCTGTCCTGTCTGTATCTGCCTATGTGTGACCCTGTCCTGTCCATATCTGTCCCTGTGTGACCCTGTCCTGTCCGTATCTGCCCCTGTGTGACCATACCCTGTTTGTATCTACTCCTGTGTGACCATGCCCTGTTTGTATCTACTCCTGTGTGACCCTGTCCTGTCTGTATCTGCCCCTGTGTGACCCTGTCCTGTCTGTATCTGCCCCTGTGTGACCCTGTCCTGTCCGAATCTGCCCCTGTGTGACCCTGTCCTGTCTGTATCTACTCCTGTGTGACCCTGTTCTGTCCGTATCTGCCCCTGTGTGACCCTGCCCTGTCTGTATCTGCCTCTGTGTGACCCTGTTCTGTCCGTATCTGCCCCTGTGTGACCCTGTCCTGTCTGTATCTGCCCCTGTGTGACCCTGTTCTGTCCGAATCTGCCCCTGTGTGACCCTGCCCTGTCTGTATCTACTCCTGTGTGACCCTGTCCTTTCCGTATCTGCCCTTGTGTGACCCTGTCCTGTCTGTATCTGTGTCTAGAAATGTTCTTCTGCTGGAAGTTACCAAATACATATTGTACAATAAAACTGAATTATTATATATCATTTCCTGGAAGATGTTGTGTGCTGCCCCCTAGAGGAGGATAATGTTATGTGAACGGGTATTAGTGATGCTTCTAGCTGCAGTTATAAATTTCATCAGTCGTTGTCATGATGCAGAAGTTTTAGTCATACCCAGACTATGCTGCCTAAGGCGATCTGTAATGCAAACATAAAGAACTGCTATTTGAGACATATGTTATTACACTCACCGGCCACTTTATTAGGTACACCTGTCCAACTGCTCGTTAACACTTAATTTCTAATCAGCCAATCACATGGCGGCAACTCAGTGCATTTAGGCATGTAGACATGGTCAAGACAATCTCCTGCATTCAAACCGAGCATCAGTATGGGGAAGAAAGGTGATTTGAGTGCCTTTGAACGTGGCATGGTTGTTGGTGCCAGAAGGGCTGGGTCTGAGTATTTCAGAAACTGCTGATCTCCTGGGATTTTCACGCAAAAACCATCTCTAGGGTTTACAAAGAATGGTCCGAAAAAGAAAAAACATCCAGTTGAGCGGCAGTCCTGTGGGCGGAAATGCCTTGTTGTTTGCCAGAGGACAAAGGAGAATGGGCAGACTGGTTCGAGCTGATAGAAAGGCAACAGTGACTCAAATAGCCACCCGTTACAACCAAGGTAGGCAGAAGAGCATCTCTGAACGCACAGTATGGCCAACTTTGAGGCAGATGGGCTACAGCAGCAGAAGACCACACCGGGTGCCACTCCTTTCAGCTAAGAACAGGAAACTTAGGCTCCAATTTGCCCAAGCTCCCTCGAAATTGGACAGTAGAAAGATTGGAAAAACGTTGCCTGGTCTGATGAGTCTCGATTTCTGCTGCGACATTCGGATGGTAGGGTCAGAATTTGGCGTCAACAACATGAAAGCATGGATCCATCCTGCCTTGTATCAACGGTTCTGGCTGGTGGTGGTGGTGTCATGGTGTGGGGAATATTTTCTTGGCACTCTTTGGGCCCCTTGGTACCAATTGAGCATCGTGCAACACCTTGTGGAATCTATGCCACGAAGAATTGAGGCAGTTCTGAAGGCAAAAGGGGGTCTAACCCGTTACTAGCATGGTGTACCTAATAAAGTGGCCGGTGAGTGTAGATCCTATTACATTAAATCACATTCTGATTAGACACGACTTGCATTTCTCTGGGAAAAGTCTGACTTATCTTACAAGCTGACTTAGTTTATGCTCTTGGATCATCTCCTTTTGTATTTAAAGCTGTGATTATACAAGTTTATCTTCAATCAATGTATATTTTTCTTGCTTATGGTCAGGGCCTTCTCCAGTTTTTGTGGGCCCTTGGGCGACAGAGCCTCATCGGCCCCTTTGTGGAGTAAATCATGTGGCGACATTAAAACAGCAGGTACAACAGAGACTATGACACTATGACCACATATCCAGACCACATAGGGCGAAATGTCCGAAAATTGGCGGTGCTACATCAGTTTTTAGGCGCATCAAATAAGTCTTAAGTGCACCAGAAAGTCCGACCCTATCAAAAATCTGGCGTCAGGTCTACCTTGCATAGTAAACATAATGCGCCTACAAATTATGCTCTGTGCACCTCCATAACGAAATGCGCCTATTGAGGTACATAGCACATCATTACAAGTGTATAAGTGTTAGGCGCATTTCACATTTTACAAGTATGTGTAAGACGCATTTGGAGGCGCACAGCACATCATATTTAGGCGCATTACAATGTGTCGGTCCCGGCATATAATGCACCTAGTTTTGGTGTAATAAAGTTCATTTACATCGAGAATATGGCGTCAAAAGCGGTTTTAGCGCAATATAGACCACAAAACTGGCATTGGCCTGAATAATACCACCACACCAAGACCACATATCCTCAACACATAGTGTCTGAAAAATATGGCCACACCATGACCTCATATCATCACCACATAGTGACTGTATAATACAGCCACACCATGACCACATATCATCACCACATAGTGACTGTACAATACAGCCACACCATGACCACATATCATCACCATATAGTGACTGAAAAATACTGCAACACCATGACCAAATATCATCATCACATACTGTAGTGACTGAAAAATACCACCACACTATGACCACATATCATCACCACACAGTGTCTGAATAATATGGCCACACCATGATTAAATAGTGTCTCAATAATACCACCACACCATAGATTGTAAGCGCTTGCGGGCAGGGCCCTCACACCTTGTTTTTCATCTGTAAGTAGCTTTTATTGTGTAATGTCTGTTATTTTGTCTGTAACTATACCCTCTACATTTTGTAAAGTTCTGTAGAATTGCTTGGCGCTATATAAATAAAGATTATTATTATTATTATTATTATTATTACCACACCATATAGTGACTGAAAAATACTGCAACACAATGACCATATATCACCATCACATAGTGACTGAATAATACCACCACACCTTGACTACATATCACCCTCACATAGTGACTGAATAATATCGCAACAACATGAACACATATCACCAACACGTAGTGACTAAAAAATACCACCACACCATGAACACATATCACCATAGGTCCCCTCATATACGAAGCTACATAAGTCCCGTCAGTTAGGCAAGTATATATATATATATATATATATATATATATATATATATATAACACACACACACATATATATATATACCGTACTTTGAACTCTGGAGCTGGCCACTCCATGGTATAAAAGTAAGGTAAACAATTAACACCTATGCATTTTTTAAGTTGACACAGCATTAAGTCATATCCGCCACTTGGTTTAAATAACATATAGAAGCTGTCAAGCTAGGGGTTAAGACCAGAAGCCTCTTTACCCGGGGAAGAGACGTCTACACGGGGTTATTGTTGATCTCCCTGAGAGTTCTCGGTCTTCGCCATTTTTAGCTTCTCAATGGCTGCTGTTTCGGACTCATTGATGCAATCCTCCAGGTGATGCCATAAGTACTTAAAACCTTTGTAAATAATCATTGTTTTTAGTAACTATACACACTATCACACTACTCCCTGTAATCAAGTTGTGTTATTATCATTTTATCATACTTGATTTATTATTGGACTATTGTAAAGAAAACTGTGAACTCCCTATTGACTGGCCTTCTTTATAGCCGTATATTCTTAAAACTTGGCAAAACATAAATTGGCGCTGTGAACAGGACACAGAAGGTTTAGAAGTTAATTTTTAGCAAAATTCCAATAATCTGGAATATAGTGTGAAAAACATGTCCCTTTTTTTTAAGGAAGGTTGGGAGCAGGCTCCTTACTGTATTTCAGCCACCGAGTGGTCAAAATGTGTTGGGTTGAGTGAATCTTGGGATAAATGTTTAAAGAATGCTGAACCTGATGATGTGGTAGCAAGTTTGAAAAGGGTGAAAATAGAGAGGAGTAGGGAGCTGAATGCCATCAGCAGGCGAGGATGGATTTTATTGTCTGCATATAGAAAGCAGCATGAAGAACAACAGCAGATGGTGCAAAGATTGCAGGCATTGGAGAAAGAAGTTCTGATGATTACACATTGTCAGAATAAGTTACTGATGGATAAAGTGTAATGGAAATCAGCTTGTTGTAGGAAAAGCGGCTGCGCGTGTGGCTCAGGACAAATATACGAAGAGAAGAGGTAAAGTGAATAAGGAAAAGGTGGCTTTGGCCACAGGCAAGTCTGGGTGCAATGGGATCCTGATCAGTGGGTGGTGATGTATGGGGTTCCACAGATTCTGAGCGGTTTTCTGACCCTGGGCAGGAGGACAAACACTTTGGTGAGGAGAGGGAGATTGATCCTGACTGTCAAATAGTCTCCAAAAAAAGGGAATCTCACAAGAGAACAGAGAGTGACTTTTGATCACTATATTTACTATTTTGCCATAGGCAAACTTAAACTCTATCAGTTCTCTATCTGTTAAACACTAAAACGTAACTTTTATTATGTATAACTCTTAACCTCTATACTCTCTATTTAAAAACCTGATTTCTAACCTCACCATTTAACCCTTTCTACTTCTGAAGGAAGGAATAGCTCCTTTTCCATTATCAAGTCTGGTGGAACCCCACCTACCAACAGGAAAGCCTTATATATACAGCAAATTATTATAATATTTAAATAGTGTGTATAGAGGTTAAGAGTTATACATAATAAAAGTTACGTTTTAGTGTTTTATAGATAGAGAACTGATAGAGTTTAAGTTTGCCTATGGCAAAATAGTAAATATAGTGATCCTGACTGTAACTCATTAAAGACTCATCCTATACATCGCAGGCGGATGATTAATACTCCTGCAGGATGGCAGCAGAGAGATGTAGTAGGATATTATAGTCTACAGGAACTTAATAGAAGCAGTGCAAACCAGAGTGTCATTAAAAGTGGGAAACTTACCCACAGCAACGTACAATGTGATGATTGTTCCTATACCTGAGTATATCATTGGAATTGATATACTAAAAGGAATGACATTACAATCACCAGATGGCAAATACCAGTTTGGAGTGCCCCCCTATAGTGGCAGCCAGACCCTCTCAGCTATCAGTGAAACCTTTCATTGAGGCAGCCCCAGTGATAGTGGGAAAGGTGAAAATTTACCCCTGTTCAAAAGTGATCAGCATGGGTATACTGATTCCACGTTGAAAACGGGTTTTTCGCAGGGGCAGAAAAAATTTCAGCGCTCAGGCTAAGGTACATGAAATAAAGACACTTGGATCAAAAACTTGTAAGTGTTGCGACATAATGGTGGAGAAAAAAGATTTTACATCGTTTGTAACAAAAGAAAATTTTAAAGTTAGGGGAAAAGTTACATTTGCAAGTTCACCCGCTATTTATCTGTTAACATGTTTCTGTGGAATGCAGTATGTTGGAAGAACAGTAGTGAAACTGTCCAAGAGAATTAATCATCATAGGTATAATGTTAAAAACCTGAAACTTACCCATAGTTTATCCATTTACTGCACATAATGGGATAGAACCCAACTTTTCCATTCAACCTATAGAACTCTTTCCGGAATACATTGATGATAGGAATAAAGAATTGTCAGAAAAAGAGACGTATTGGATTTTCAAACTTCATACCGTACAACCACACGGTTTAAATGAAATGTCGGATTTTATTATTTAATTATAGTACGTTTTTACATTATTCAATTAGAGTTTTTAAGTTTTTATATCTCTTATTTTAGAGTAACTATCTTTCAATAATATGTTATTTGAAAGAGTTCATCAATATCCCAGTGATCTTGAGTTAATTTGAGACACTGTTGTGCTAGTCTTTCTTCTATTAGTCTCTCTTCTTTCATATCTTATTAAACAGTGCACTCTACTGGCCTTTTAGTGTAAGGCCATGTTCACACGGCTTATTTTGGGATGTATTTCAGCCCGTAATTCGTGCCGTACTGCGTGAATTACGGGCTGAAATACGTCCCAGTCATTAGGGTAATCCAGAGTTCTCATAGAGAACTATGGATTACGGCTCCTCTCCCTGCTTGCACAATACGGCAACCAGGGAGCGAAGTGACATGTCATTTATTCAAGGCATATATGCGCCGAGAACAATGCATGTCTATGGGGCCGGCGGGTTGAAAGCCGCCCCACCCCCCCCCGCCCCCGTACACACGGCGTAACTACAGGGCAAAGTACCTCCCGCAATTACACCGTGTGAACATAGCCTAATAGTTCTTAGAAGTTTGACCTACAGTTACCTCTTTAATGATTTGACCTAGTTTTTAAGCTTAGCAGAACAGCTCCCCCTAGTGGTTGTCGAATACTTTTACTTCTTATAATAATGTGTTTAATATATATATATTTTAACCAAGTCTCCATCTCTGTATAGAGTTTTTTATGCTAATTATGTATTGCTATCATAGAATGTATTATGTTTTTATTGAAAACTGAATTGGTTTAACACAGATAATAGTGTCATCTTACACGCGGTGTATCATGTGATGTTTAACTTTATTTATAAAAGACCATTGTTTTTGGTTCGTGGTTTACAACTTGAGAAAGTGGAGCAGGTGAACTCCGCGAAACGCATCTTTGTTTTTATTTATTTTATTAGTGAAATAAATAAACACTAATCTATTTGGTCAGGTACCAAGTGTCTTTATTTCACGTATGTTAGCCTGAGCGCTGATTTTTTCTGCCCCTGCGAAAAAAACCGTTTTCAACATGGAATCAGCATAACCAGCATTCCTACAACCGGAATCCACCGAAAACTACCTGTGGAGGATTTCCAAACCCAGGCAGAAGGCAGCTCGGCCATAATCCTCGGGGATTGTATTTCACACATGCTATTGTATGAGTTGTGCCATCTTTAGCACACCCTACTCAGGTGAGCAGTTCTGCAACTACCGCTAATATCCTCCCATTTTAGAGGTCATCTGCACGAGTTTGCGCTTCGTGTTGTCTGTATTCTATCTTGCAGTTAATTTAACTTGAAAAGTGATCAGCATGAAACAGTACAAGACTCCAGGGGGTGATAAAGAGATTAGTGAGACAATCCAGAACTTTGAACGCTGAATGGAACAATCAGATATATTCTGTGAAGAAGGGGATGGTTCATATAGAATGATGGTGGACTACAGGGAGTTAAACAAACACGCCCCTCCCCTCACAGCTGAATACCTGACACGCTAAATGAACAGATACAGAAATACAAAGGAACATGGTTTGGGGTTTTAGATTTGGCAAATGCTTTTTTCACCATTCCAATTACTAAGCAATGCTGGCATGTTTTGCTTTTACATGGATGGGAAAGCAATATACATGTACACACCTTCCCCAAGGTTTTCGTGCATAGTCCCATCATTTGTCACCGAGTGGTAGCAGAACATTTAGATGACTTTGCTCTTCTGTCACATATGCAAATCTCTTACTATATAGATGACACTATGATTCAAGGTGATACCAGAGGCGTAACTTGAAGCCTTTGGGCCCTAGTGCAAGTAGTAAATGTGGCCCCCAACTAGCATGGGCCATTTACAATTCTGGTGTCTCCTTATGTGGCAGAAGGGCCTTTGGGCCCCTTCAGGATGTAGGGCCCGGTAGCAACTGCTACCTCTGCACTCCTTGTAGCTACGCCCCTGGGTGAGACAGGGGAAGAAGTATCACATCAATTGGATGCCCTAATTGACCACATGAAAAGCAAAGAGTAGGAGATTAATCCAGACAAAGTGCAGGGACCTGCACAAGCAGCACAATTCCTTGGTATCCAAAACAAGGGACAGAGAGAAATTACACCAAAGGATAGACAAAAGATCCTTGATTTTGCCACTCCCAGGGACAAGACACACACACAACAGGTTATAGGACTTTTTGGGTTATGGAAACACATATTCTACATCTTGGCCAGATACTCACACCTCTGTACAAAGTCAAAAGGAAAAAATATCAATTTGAAAGGAGTGAAGCACAACAAACGGAATTTGGAAGAGGCTGTGTAAAATGCATTAGGTTTGTGGTCGGTGTTGGATGATGTGCCCATTGAGTTAAATATATCAGTGCAAGAAATGTATGCTGATTGGAGTCTGTGGCAGAAGCAAAGGAAAAAAAGGTACCCTTGGGGAAAATGCCCAATGCAGCCCAGCATTATACCTCCTTTGAATGCCAGAGCATGCTACTGGGCATTGATAGATACAGAACAACTAACAATAGGACATGAAGTATAAGGCCAAAAAAAACGATTATGCAATGGGTACGTAGTTCCCCAAAAATCCACCGCATAGGACATGCCCAAGAATCATCAATAATTAAGTGGAAATGGTATATTCAGGATCGAGCAGAGCCAGGGGTAAGTGGAATCTCCACATTACATGAGAAAATTGCCAAAGTCCCTATGGGCCTGGGATATGCAGAAATCAGTCCAGGAATCCCCGGTAAAATTGGGGGTGTTCCTTTTGAACAATTGAGTTCTGAACAAAAGAGACAGGCTTGGCTCTTAATGATGGATCAGCCAGGTGTCAAGATTACAACAGGATGTGGAAGGCAGTCGGGTACCAGCCCACGTGTAACAGGCTACTGGGGACTACTGGAGAGGGAAAGAGTAGTCAATCTGCAGAACTGTATGCAAGATACAGTGTCTTGAGGCAGGAGTCATTGAATGTTATCTGTATACGGACTCATGGTCAGTAGCAAGTGGATTGACTACATGGTTACCTACTTGGGTTCAAAATGATTGGAAAATTTATTGCAAAGAGGTATGGGGAAAAGAGTTGTGGAAAGATATCTGGGCAATTGTACAGAAAATCAAATTAATTGTAATTCATGTTGATGCTCACCGTGTTTCAGATAAGACTTTTCAACTCAGTTGCAGGTGAACACTCCAAAAAATCAGATACTGACACCTGTGAGGAATCTGATTCAGCCGGAAAATTACTTGGACTGGCCCAATGGGCACATCAAAAATGTGGACACTTTGGAGACAGTGGGCACAAACCAGAGGGCTGCCCATCAGGTTAAATCTGATTAAAGGGGTTGTCTCACTACAGGGATTTCTGCTTTTTATGTTAAAGATCTTGCAAAAACAAGTCACTTTGCAATATATGTGTCCATTAACAGTGTCCTACTTATTCCTAGATATCCCCTCTTGTATGGGCTGCATCAGCTCCTCCCTTGGGTCGCTATAGCTACAGACCTGTTCAATCTCTCCTGATAGGCTACCAGTGCTGGTCGCTATAGCTACAGACCTGTTTGATCTCTCCTGATAGGCTGCCAGCACTGGCTGCTATAGTTACAGACCTGTTTGATCTCTCCTGATAGGCTGCCCGCAACTGGTTTTATAGCTACAGACCCGTTTGATCTCTCCTGATAGCTGACAGTACTGGTTGCTTTTTGCTACAGACCTGTTTTTATTCTTCTGAAGGCACCAGCAATGGCTGCTATATTACAGACCTGTTTGATCTCTCCTGATAGGCTGCCAGCAATGGTTGCTATAGCTACAGACCTGTTCCATCTCTCCTGATAGGCTTCCAGTGCTGGTCGCTATAGCTACAGACCCGTTTGATCTCTTCTGATAGGCTGACAGTACTGGTTGCTATAGCTACAGACCTGTTTGATCTCTTCTGATAGGCTGCCAGCAATGGCTGCTATAGTTACAGACCTGTTTGATCTCTCCTGATAGGCTGCCAGCACTGGTTGCTATAGCTACAGACCTGGCTTCTACTGCAGCCTAGTAGAAGCCAGTAAACACACCTCTGAATTCAAAGTGAAGCCAAGAAAACAGGACTGAGGTGAGATGAATCAATGTAGTGAGACAACCCCATTAAAGAGATCATCATGAAGTGTCCATTAAGTCACATTCACAATAAGGACCTATCCCTCATGTGGTAAGGGGACAAATAGCCCGAGGCAAGATATCAGGACAAATTAGGCAGGTAGATTATATTGGTCCCCTTCCACAGGATGGAGGATGTATATATGTATGTACGGCTGTGGATACGTATTCAAGGTACATGATGGCTTGTCCATGCAAAATGGCCAATGTCAACGGTACTATAAAAAGACTATAGAAACCATAGTATTAGATTCTGGTATTCCACTGCAAATTCACAATGACAATGGAAGGTATTTTAAAAATAAAAAAGTTGCAAATTTCTGTTTAGAGCATAAATAACAGTGAGTGGATCGTTCATATTCCATATTATCCGCCAGCTGCAGGGTTGGTGGAGCCAATGAATGGGTTATTGAAAAAAACAATTTTAAAAAACTGGGGGACGGAACCTACAAAGGGTGGAGGAAAAAAATTGAATGAGGCCCTTAATGTTCTTAATAATAGACCAATCGGAGAACAGGAAACCCCCTTAATGAGGATGATTACCCCTAATTTGCAGATTATGCCCTTAGAGGACATGTTGACTGAATAAACAGTCCTCTACTGTGAGTTGGAACCAGGAGCTGTTGGAACCAGGAGCTCTTGGACCTTATAGGGCTACTCCGCAGGCTGCAGGGCTAGATTTGCACCCGTATGAAGAAATGAGATGGAAAAAGGAATTGTAAAGGCAATTCGAACCAGGGCCATCTTTCCCATTGGGCACACTAGGCAGTTGCCCGGGGGCAACACAAATATGGACGCCCTAGGTTGTGAATGGATTCCTGGGTCAGAGCTGCTTATTTAGCTGTTTTTCTATTCTTAGGATGTGCAAACAGTTAAGAGCCATGGTGGAGCAGGAAGCCTTTGGCTCCCTGCCCTGCTAGTTAGTCTTTTAGGCTGCAGACTGCCTACAAGTTGTCAGAATTAGGTCCCGACATAGGCGGTGTGATATGGGCGTCCTTTGGGGCTGGTAAGAGGCATGGCCACAGGTGTGATGTCATTTATTTGGGCAGGGCCCACTGTAATGCTATGCCCAGGGGCACACAGTGCCTTTAAGACTATTCTGATTCTAACCACTATAGGACTGCAAATGCCCCCTGAGCATTTCGGTCTCAGAGCCCCAAGATCAAGTTTGGCATTGAGAGGAATTCAAGTAATAGGAGGGGTAATAGATCAAGATTCTCAGGGTGAAATTAGGGTACTTTTGCTAAACAATGGCGATAGTGATTTGTTGATTCAAGAGGGGGACAGAATAGCTCAATTGTTAATTTTATCCATCTATAAAATGATAGTAGTTAAAGGAGAGGCCCCTACAGGGACAGCCATTAGGGGAACCAGAGGTTTTGGTTTCACAGATTCCTTCAATGATGGGGTGAAAATCTGGGTGAAGCGACCTGGAGATAAAGGTCCTCCTGGGTCTACAGAGGTCATTGCTCAAGGAGCAGACAATGTTTTGATAACAAGGAAGCCAGGACAAGAAAGATGGGAACATGTCCCAAGCAAAAGGTGTTCCTTTTTTAGATCAAAATCTTGGCATGGTGGTCCACTGGCGTTATCGTGTGCATGGTCCTTTTGGCCTTTGTCACTACCCATTCAACTTTCAGAAGGAAGAGAGAGGTGTCAACCATGGAGAATGTGGCCTCATGGAAAACATAAGAAAATCTGTGGGTTTATCTATCACAGCTGATGAACATTAGTCATTTGTGCATGACGAAGACTACTACAGCCATATTAGAACATATTACAAACTTGTATGGTGGCAATACCGACCCTTTACAGTTAAGGACCAAATTGATAGGGGTACTTGCTCAAGACAGAGAAATAGAAGAAAATGATGCAATCCAAAATCACACATATAACCCATATTATGCTTGTTTAGACTGGATTGGGGAAAATCATTTAAAGGGGTTGTCTCACTACAGGGATTGCTGCTTTTTATGTTAAAGATCCTGCACAAACAAGTCACTTTGCAATATGTGTCCATTAACAGTGTCCTACCTGTTCCTAGATATCCCCTCTTGTATGGGCTGCATCAGCTCCTCAGGTCGCTATAGCTACAGACCAGTTTAATCTCTCCTGATAGGCTGCCAGCACTGGTTGCTATAGCTACAGACCTGTTCAATCTCTCCTGATAGGCTGCCAGCACTGGTTGCAATAGCTACAGACCTGTTTGACCTCTCCTGATAGGCTGCTAGCACTGGTTGCTATAGCTACAGACCTGTTCTATCTCTCCTGATAGGCTGCCAGCACTGGTTGCTATAGCTACAGACCTGTTTGATCTCTCCTGATAGGCTCTCCAAAATATTAGGGCTGCGGACAATATTCTTGCATTGCATATCATTTTATTAATGTCATAAAATCTCAGGCATATATTTCACATTGAGTTATGCATACATCGCTTTAGTGTGTGAGAGATGTTTCAATTTCTGCGGTATTACAACCTATGCAAACCACCTCCGGTAGCCGCAGGCTTACATTCCAGAACATTCAGCTTAGCTCTGCTGTTAAACCGGGTTGCAGTGATAGCATACAAATGGCAACATATTACTTATCTTCTGCCGTATAGTTCCTGCTTCTGGATGCTTTCCGATCTCAGGCAGAACTCACTGGTCCTCTCAGCACAGTGTGGAGATACTGCGCCTGCGCGACGTTTCGGGGTCCACCCCCTTTGGCAAGCTCGCAGGAGGTAAGTAAGTGTTGGCTTAAATAGCGTGTAGCTTTCCAGCACATAACATTAACCCTTAATTAACTCGTATACCTGTTCATAAATCCTTCATTACCTACTACTTATATTCTAACTTATTCAACTTAAAGTTCCTAATAGTTATACTAAAACTACCTCCTATCACTATCTGCAATTTCTATCTAAAAACCTTCACAAAAACGCACTCCACTGGCAGTCTTCGTTCAGACATGTCGGATTTAGTGCCTCCAGCTGTCTTATCCAGTAAACCTCTCTTTGCAGTAGACGTCTTTTAATATACTCCTTATTGTCACCTTCTACCTGCTCCAAAACGCACCACCTTAATTCACTAGGATTATGGCTGAATTCAGAGAAATTCCCAAAAATTTTGGTTTCTGACAAGCGCTGCAATCTATTAGTAACATTAATAGGCATCTGCTCTATCGGCTGGAAAGATGGAACTTCATTTGGATATTTGGTAAAAAAAAAAAGTCGGGGCAAACTATGAACTAAATTTAGCATGTTTAACGTTGAAGCGGTGATTATTCAGTCTTTCTGACAATTTCATACTTGTTTTGCCCACATATTGATCACCGCATTTACAGGTGATTAAATAAATTACATACGAACTATTACATGACAGTTTCATATGAATAGTGAAATGTTCTCCTGTACTTGAAGATGAAAAATCCTCTCCTAAAATCAAGGTAGCACATCATTTACAAGTAGAAATGTTGCACTTGACGACTCCTGGCAAAAGAAGCAAAAGCAAAAGGGATATTAGCCAAGCCAGTATCACTCATCTGCAGACAGCTCATCAGTGTAGAGCAGAACAATACTTGCTGGGTAGGAGGCAATGGGTGGCTGAGACAGAGGAATATCTCTCCTATTAGCTCCTCATCATGGATGCCAAGAGCTTGAAGGCATGTGCTGTTTTAACTTATCTGATCATGGTTAAGACTTAGGATCCCAAATCGACCAATTACATGAGAATCTCAATCATATTACACAAGATGACGGTAAAGGGTGGAATTGGCTGTTTTCTTGTTTGCACAAAAACAATAAATAAGGGAAAATCCATTACGTTATCCCTGACAGACACCCAAAATTTGAAAAACCAAAAAAAGGGTGTATATCTAAAACATAACTTTTAATAAATATGATCTAAAAGACATATATAGCTACTGGAATCCTGTTTTAAATACCTGCTCCATAGGACCATGCACAATTTTCAAAAACAAGCAGTGACAAAAAACACAATTTGTATACAAATAGTGCAGGCAAAGTGTGAAACTGAACAGGAGACAAATCCGATCAACCCCTACTTGACCTGTAAGGCCCTACATCATAAAAGATGTTATATTTTAATAGATCAGACTTTTATTACGGATGTGCGATACAATAATTGTGTGACTATTTTATATTTGTAAAATGACAAAAGGGGGGTGATTTAAACTTTTAAAACATTTTTTACTTTAACTCATTAACGACCTTTAAATCCCCGCAGCACTGCGGCACTCCAGTCTCCTGCCAGCCTGAGATGTATTCGGACTATAAGGCCGTGTTCACATGGCTTATTCCCGACGGATTTGTGAGCCGTATTGAGCTCACAAATCCGCCGAGAATAAGGGGTGGGAGCTGGGGCGGGCCGGAGCGCGGCGGGGCGCCGCTCGTCCCGGCCCCATAGACAATGCAATTGTTTACGGCCGTTCCGCTACCGTGTAAATAATGTGCTGTCCCTTTCTCGCCCCCCGCGAGGATTCGCCGAGCGGGAGGAGCGACGAATCCACTGTTCTCTATGAGAGCAGTGGATTACAGTATGACACCGAACGGATTGGCGCCGTACTGCATGCACAAATCCGGCGCGGAGTACGGTGCCAATCCGGTCGCCCAAATAAGCCGTGTGAACGAGGCCTAAGACGCACCCCTGTTTTCCCCCTGTTTCTGGAGGGAAAAAAGTGCGTTTTATAGTCCGAAAAATACGGTACTTCTTCAGCGCAGAGGGTGTGCTGAACTCCAAGAAGTCCATTGTTTTCTTGGTTGCCTGGTTTTGGATAGTTACGTTATATTTTAGGAATAATTTTTGCTATAATTTGTGCTTGTGTTACTATGTGTTGGTGTATACAATGTATTCCTTCATTACTATCTTTATTCTGTTGTTCTACTCAGATTATTCCTCCAGGATGTACCTAATGTGTGACATCAAATAGCCAAGGGTGGATTGTAATGCAAACAAAATGAACAGCTACTTGAGACTAGAGATGGGCGAATTTCTCAAAAATTCGATTAGGTGACTTCGCCGAATATCCCGACAAAAATAAATTCGTCCGAATATAACTTTGTGGACGAATCGTGTTAAAAAACAGCTATTTCCGTGCCTGCACAAAGCCTGCAGGTGCTCGTAGAACGTTGTGCCATGCTTAAATATGCAGATGAGCTGGTTTGGTCCTTCATACAATGTTGTGTTTTAAGTATGACACGCACATGAATGGCCGACCGCTCTTAGAATCGCTTCACTATAAAATTCCCATGGGCACTTAAGAGGCGCAAAACTACCAAAAAACTGAAGGGGGAATGTAGCCTGAATAAAGTCATGGCATGCGACAGCTGTAAAAAAACTAGCTGAGGGCTCAGGTGGCCAACACATTAGAACAGAGCGTGGAGTGTGACGGTGCGTCAGCCAACTGCAGCATGAGGTCAGGCAGTGGCACAATACTTCTGTAGAGTGCAAAACACGAGGAAGCCACAAGTGGCACAATTACTGACAGCGAGGTCACGGCGGCAGCATATGAGTCATGCAGTGTGCACAATGACATTACCGGAGTGGCAAAAACATGAGTAGGCCACAGAGTTGCACAAAATGAACACAGTGATGTAGTTCCACGGCAGCGCAGCCCACAGCAGCATCATGAGGTCAGACCAGAGGCAACAATGGACACAGTGTGGGATGTCACGCACCAGCAACAGCAGCAGCAGAATGAGGTCATAGAGTGGCCCAAAGACGGAGTGTTGAGGAGGGTGGCAATACCAAGTCCTGGTAAAGATGTTGGAAGAGGCAGAAGGGGGAAACTGTCAGCAGATGTGTGGCATACAGGGCGGTGGCACGCGGCATCAAGAATAGTGGCTAGGCAGGATAGTTTGAAAACCCAACTCCATTTCCCCCATTTGGTGAGGCGTCATGGCTGATGAAGTCTGACGCCAAAGGCATTGGTGTGTGGAAATCCCCCCCCCCTTTTTGGGGGCCCGGCGATCCACGCCTGATTATCTTGACCAAGGACATTCGTTCCAACATTTCCCGTGGATCATAGCGGTTCTCCTAGGTGTAACGATGGCCCCCCGCCCACAGAACTCCCACTCTGATGCCACACAACTGGGCCGGGCAGGACAGCTTCTCCACTGCTAACACGCAAGTTGCAGGCCACACATCCATTTTGACATCCAACCAGTAGTCCAGCGGATCTTCTAACTGGGGTGGCAGAGTGCTCGTCCAAAGATGCCACCCCATCAAACCCTGTTGATTCAGGACAGCACCAAGTCCTGCTGCCTTCGCTGCTTCATGCCTGCTGCTGGCGACTGCCCTCCTCACTAGTTGGGTGAAGGAATCTGCTCATCATGTGACTCCAGATCTTAGGTTGCTCTGATCGGAGCTGTTACTGCTCCTGACCCCCCACCTTCCCCCCAGCCAGCCGCGAGCCAGTAGTACTGAGAGCGCTGAGGAAACTCCCCCGGTCAGGAACCTGTCAGAGGAGGGACGATGCCCGCACCTAGCAGAGCGCCACAACTGACTACGATTATTTTCCCTATAGTATTATGAGTTTGTCCACCTCTCAGCAGCAGGAAAAAGGCTCCCATTTTGGACCGGTAGCAAGGAGACCAATCAGGTGGGAGAGATACGAAGTCAGCCCTCTGCCGGATGCCGAACTATTCAGCATTCACTACCAGGCAAATCAGCATGTAGCGGGCCATCTGACAAGTGACACATCCGAGGGGCTCCCTGCCTCCATCTCCACTGTATACTGCCCACGGTGCCTTGCGGGTCATCTGCCACAATCTTCCACAACTCCATCCACCTCCTCCATCTGCTCCTGCTCCTCCACTCTTGTCACCTGGTTAGAAAATCACCTCCATTTCACCAGTACAATCTTCTGCTCCAATGTCCTCCTCCTCCATTTCAGTCCCACCTACTCTATGTTGGCCACGAAGATGTAGTCGCCACGTCTCCAGTCCCCTGCCCAGGACAGATTTCAGCAACTGTTCCAAGACATGAAGCAGTGGAAAATGACTTTTCATTCCCGTAGTCCTGGCGACTGACAAATAACGTCACCTTCCTCTATGGCCTCAACAACGGCAGTTGTCACGCAAGAGCTGCCACTCTGCTGACATCAATAGTTGCACAGGGGGAGTACTCCTGTCCGCCTTGAATCAACAGAAAAATCGTTAATGGCCTTTCCGCTGTTCATACAGTCGGTCCAACATGTGCAGGCTGGAATTCCAACGGTGAAACATTGCATATCAGAGTATGTTGGGGATGCCGTCTGCCGCAGCAACTCGAGGATGGTGTGCCCAGGCTTTGTTAGGAATGGAGAAGACGTGCATAGCACAGTATCCGTCCTGGCCTTTTCATAATCTTTTCTGAAGAATATATACTACTTCAGGAACGTTTTTCACAACCAGATTTGAACACGTGCGCCAAGCATGGCGCAATTGGACCAACCCCTCTCGTGTGCAGCGCAGGACACCCATGTTCCACCCATTGTCCGTCCACCCCATGTGTCCGATTTGCAGTTGGCTGCTGAGAAAAGCCACACATCGTTTCTAGCTGCATGTACGCGGAGCAGTTCCCCCTGTGTGACTTCGTTCGCCCGAGGCAAGCCAGGTGTAGAACTGTGTGACACACGCTGGTGCCCTAACCATGTGGTATGATGTAGCATACTTGTGGAGGCTGAGATGGTGGTGTGGAGGTCGGAGGAGGAGGAGGGCGGACATAGGCGCAGGAGCCGCAGTTTGCCCACGAGAGGAGAAACGGCGTTCCTGTCCAAGTTGTGTGGCGGGAGGCCTGGCAGTGAGCACAGACATTCACCCAGTGTGCCGTAAGGACATGTACTGGCCCTGACCGTAGTAATTACAGCTCAGATGTCCACGCTGCCGTGCACCTTGTAAACAATCGATAAGCTCAATGACTGGCCCAAACCCCTCAGTTTCTACATATTTAATGAAGGAGCTGGTACAGCCTTTTTGGAAAAGAAATTATGGCTTGGAACTCTCCATCACGGCTCACGGCACAAGCCTTAGTTCTCTGAACGGGCAGAGTCCACCATTTTTTTAAAGGGGGACAGTTAGAACCAACAACTTGGACAGGATCACGGTCAGCTGCTGCACCTTAGGATGTGTTTGGAACCGCATACTGTTGTCTCATTGCAATCGCCATCGCTGAACGACTGCTGCTGCCAAGAGTAGACGATGGAGCATGAGCATCTGACCGGGAGATGATTCCAAAGAGAAACAGCTCCCTTCTGACAGAGGTGGTAGAGCTTGACCTGTCTGCAATGGCATGCATGCCTTGGGCGCAGCTGCTATAGCATCTGAGCCACGTTTCTCCCAGGCCACCTGATGTGCCTCTGCATGTGTTGACGCAGGGCCACGGTGCCAACTATTTACTCCCTGGCAACGCTTCACTTTCTGCCTACAGATTCTACATAATACCCATATTCATCCTCCGGTGACTAGAGGCAAAGACTGCCACACCGCCGATTGACAACTGCCAGCCGCTAGGCCCTCGTCTGCCTCGCTTAGCCCCCTGAGCCGCAACTTTCTTGGACCTGCAAAGCCGGTTTTTTTCCCCGTGGGCCGATTGGCCTCCCTCCCACCTCACACGTGCCTGCTAACCCTGCTGACTCACGCCACAGACGACCCTCTTGCTGCAGCGCCGCTGCCAGACGCCGCAAAATAACTGACGCCCTCTTCCTCCTGATGATGATGAAGCCCTTTCCTCACCCGGCTATCCCAAGTGCGGTCGGCTACATCACATCCTATTTGTGTTTCAATCGTCACTGCAGTCCTCAACAACACCACGGTCTTGGTATGCAGAGTCTGACCTCTGCACAACATGATCTTCCATTGCCACTCTCAACATCTATACTTTGCCGCCTACAGCAAGAAGCAGGGGATATTGGTCCCATTTTCTTCGCTGCCAAGTAAGCAGCTGACTGCCCTCCTCAAAATGTTCATCCACTCTATATAGTGGTGCTGATCCCAGACCACATAGTAGATCTCTGTGCGCGAGAGGGAACCGTATGACAGAGCAGGGTTGAGGACGAGAAGGCCGCTGACCCGCTCTTTGGGCCAATGCCAACTAAGGATTGTCTGACGTTCCCAGACCGACTCTTGGCTGGGTTTGGTCAATGTCATCTGGGAGGAAGTGGTATGACCTAGTCAACCAATCAAAGAAGACCCTTGGTAGCTGAAAACAACACACGCCACTAGATGACAGCGGGCAGTTGTGGACTCATCCTGAGTTGCTCCAGCTGCGACGTCCCCTTGCCTGTGCTGCGACCTGGGCCGCTCCAGGAATGTATGTGCTCCGCCACTCCGCAGTGCAGAGAGCCTGCCACCTCTCAGTCCGACATACTGTTTTGTTCTAAAATGTACATACACTGTTTTTGGATGAAGATATCTGATATGATAAAAACACACCCTGTATTGACCGGCCAAATGAACCCAGTAACAAGCTGGTAACCCTTGGATATAAATTGCGCTCAACAAATGGCCAGGGAAAAATTTACTTGTATGTGTCGTTTAAAACACTGTGTATTTTTTACTGAATAGTAAAAAGCACTAACAGGCTTAAATTAACCTTCGGATATGACTTATGCAACAGCGCAAAATTACTTCTTTGCGGTGAAAAAGAACGTTACTTTACTATACAACTGCGTGCAGAAAAATAACATAGTTAACCCTTTGATGTAATTGCGCAAAAGAATTGATCAGCCCAACAAATGAGAGTGGTATTTGTAGTGTAAAACAACGCTGTATTCTTTTAAATGAATACACAGGAACAGGCATTAGATCACCCTTGGACTATTCAATTTGCTCTGGGGTGAGCAGAAAAGGATTTAAATGTATATGCAGCTTGCAGGACGCACACCTGGT
The DNA here is from genome assembly GCA_025379985.1 of Phyllomedusa bahiana. Classification (NCBI taxonomy): domain Eukaryota; kingdom Metazoa; phylum Chordata; class Amphibia; order Anura; family Hylidae; genus Phyllomedusa; species Phyllomedusa bahiana. Next base: position 34,028 of record JAODAL010017610.1, read on the forward strand.
ACTTCAGATCCAATACCCCACAAAATCAGAAATAGAACGTTGAGACAAGCTGAGACTCCCCCAAAAAATCGCTGTATAAAAATAAGTTTTTTAGTATCAGCTATCACAATCAGCCGCGGCAGCACCTTCCCTACTCAGTACAGTGAGAGGAGTGTGAGCTCTCCAGCGTCGGCCCGACTTATATAGTGCGTGACGATCACACAGAATCCCGCCGGTCTCACGATTGGCATTCATCACAGCACATTCATGTAGGCATGCCCTACTTCCTCCCAGAGTGCTTTACCCCATGTAACGTCATGTGCTCGCAGCTCCATTATATCAAACTAAAGCACAACTTCGATCACACAGACATGATGGCGAAGAATCCCCAACCTTCAATTTCAATTTCGTTCAAGAACCGAAGTTTTACCTTGAAATTCATAAACGCATATCCACTTCGTCTAGAAATCAATTCGTCCATCTCTACCTTGAGACATACCACTCACCGGGCCACTTTATTAGGTAACACCTGTCCACCTGCACGTTAACACTAAATTCTAATCAGTACAATCACATGGCGGCAACTCATGCATTTGGCATGTAACATGGCCAAGAACCAATCTCCTGGCATTTCAAACCGCGCATCAGTAATGGGAAGAAAGGTGATTTGAGTGCCTTTGAACGTGGCATGGTTGTTGGTGCCATAAGGGCTGTCTGAGAATTAATCATAAACTGCTGATCTCCTGGGATTTTCCACGCACATATAAAAACCATCTCTAGGGTTGTACAGAGAATGTCCCGAAAAAACGAAAAAACATCCATTGAGCGGCAGTCCAGTGGGCGAAATGCCTTGTTGATGCAGAGGTCAAAGGAGAATGGGCATACTGGTAGAGCTGATAGAAAGGCAACAGTGACTCAAAATAGCCACCACCTCGTTACAAACCAAGGTAGGCAGAAGAGCATCTCAGAACGCACAGTACGGCCAACTTTGAGGCAGATGGGCTACAGCAGCAAAGACCTACCGGGAGCCACACTTTCAGCTAAGAACCGGAAACTGAGGCACCAATTTGGCCAAGCTCACATCGAAATTGACAGTAGAAGATTGGAAAAACGTTTCCTGGGTCTGATGAGTCTCGATTTCTCTTGCGACTATTCGGATTGTAGGGTCAGATTTGGCGTCAACAACATGAAAGCATGGATCCACCTCCTTGTATGCAACGTTTCAGCTGTGGGTGGTGGTGTCATGGTGTGGGGAATCATTTCTAGGCACTCTTTGGGCCCTTGGTACCAATTTAGCATCGTTGCAACACCTTGTGGAATCTATGCCACGAAGAATTGAAGGCAGTTTTTCTGAAGGCAAAAGGTCCCAACCTTACTAGAATGGGTGTATCCTAATAAAGTGCCCGGTGATGTATATTATATTAGATCATATATGACTATACAAGGCTTGCACTTCTCTGGGAAAAAGTCTGACTTAATTAGTTAATTAGTTTATGCTGTTGGATCATCTCCTTTTGTATTTAAAACTGTGATTATACAAGTTTATGTTCATTCAATGTATATTTTTCTGGCTTGTGTATTGTAGTTTGAACCCCAGCCACTCCATCATATAAAAGTAAGGTAAACATATAACACTCATGATTTTTTTTAAGCTGACACAGGATTAGGTTGTGTCCACCCTTTTATTTAAATAACATATAAAAGCTGTCAATCTAGGGGTTAAGACCAGGAGCAATTTTCCAGTGGAAGAGACGTCTACATGGTGTTACATTTTTATAACATAGTTACCAATTTTACCATAGTTTGTAGCCGAAAAAAGACATATTCATCCAGTTCCTCCCATTTATTAAAGTGTTGCTTAAATGTTAAATTGTTTGATCCCAGAGGAAGGCAAAAACCCCCATGCGGTAGAAGCCCATTGACCTCATGTTAAGGGAAAAAAATCCTTCCTACACCAATTCAGGCGAAATCGGAATAAATCTCTGGATCCAGCCCCTTTCTTCGAATCCGGTCACTATAGACTTTTTAGTTATCACTCTCCAAAATACATCCACGCCCTTCATGAACTCTGTATAGTGAAATTCACCATGAAACAATTCCTCCTCTGGCAGAGAGTTCACCAGTCTCACCGCTCTAACAGTAAAGAATCCCTTTCTTATGTTATAGTAAAACTTATCATTCCTCCAGACGTAGAGGATGCCCCCGTTGTGCTAATACAGTTCTGGTATAAATAAATCATTAAAGCGAGATCTCTATATTGGCCCTTAATTAGTTTATTTAAACATATAATAGGTAAAGTCCCCCCTAAAGCCATCTTGTTGTTGTTGATCTCCCTGAGAGATCTCGGTCTTCGTCATTTTTAGCTGATTTTGGTGTAGGAAAAAGGAATTTGGGTTTTTGGAGAACTGGGCTGACTTCATTCTTGGCTGCAGACTCTATGCTAGGGACATACAAACACATTCCAATATCAGCAGCGCACTACTGGCATGAAAAAACTATCAAAAGGCACATAGGGGAACAAAAAAACAAATTTATTGGAAAAGCATTTTCTGCTCTTAGAATACAAGAAAACCTTTTGAGGTTCTTAGATCACATTTATTTTATCAAAACTGCTTAAGCCCACCTTCCAATTCAGCACGGTACCTCAATACAGGTGGGAACCTACGCTATTAAACTTCCATCTGGGGCCTGTTCAGCACCCTCCACATTTTAGGGAGAGAAGGCTCCGACTACAAGTTACTCTGCATTGATTCAAAAGCCTGTGCAGGTGGGTGGAGTGCAAGAAAACCAAAGAGGGGGCAGCCGCTCCCCCCATACAAACAATCTAAAAAACCATATTGGTCTGCACATCCCAAAAAAATGCGCATAGGTGCGGACTGGTGTGGCAGTAACATACAAACACAATCCAATATCAGCAGCAGACTACTAGCACTAAAGAAAACTATCAAAAGGCAAATAGGAATTTTTGGAAAAGCATTTCTGATCAAAACTGCTTCAGCCCACCTGCGAATCAGCAAGGCGACCTCAATACAGGTGGGAACCTACTCTATTGATACCTCTCTAGGTGCCTATTCAGACCTCCACATTTCAGGGAGGTCTGAAGAGACCTCCATGTTTCAGACCTCCACATTTACCACCTGTATTGAGGTCCCCTTGCTGACCGGCAGGTGGGCTTAAGCAGTTTTGATCAAAAATGTGAACTAAGAACCTCAACAATTTTTCACGTATCCTAAATAGCAAAAATGCTTTCCCAGAAATTCCTATGTCCTTTTTGATAGTTTTTTAGTGCAAGTAGTGTGCTGTATGCGTTAGTATGTTACTGCCACACTAGTGTGCATTTGTGCTCATTTTTTTCAAAAAACATTTTTTTGGATGTGCAGATCAAATATTGTTTTCTAGACTTTATATGCTAGGGACAGTCTGCACCTAAATGAGGAGGGTGCAGCTGTATTGGGGGACAAAATGGCCAGGAAGTTGGAGGAATATTTAAACTAGGGATTGGGGGAGGGAAACTACAAAGATAGCGTGCAAGATGGAGACAGAAAGACAGTGTCACAGGTGCCCCTGCGACCCTCATCCCGGGTCGCAGGCGCTCCCGTGCCCCTCTGGTGAGCAGTGGTCCGTGACCACACAGCCGGGCCAGCGCCACCTCGCTCAGCCTTCCAGGTCCCTATGTACTAACCTGTCCACATTCCTGGCCGAAGCTCCTGTGTTCCGGCGCGTGCGTCCCCACCTCCTAGGGCGTGCGCACACCGGCTCTGTAAATTTAAAGGGCCAGCGCACCGGTAATTGGGTATTGCCGGTCACTGCCCCTATTTAGGTGTAGGCCTCCCCTCCTGACATGTGTTGCCGGATCTTTAGTGCCAATTGCCCATATTGAAAAGCATTCCCTTAGTTCTATCCGTTATACATGTACCGTACCATTCCTACGTCCCTCGACACTAACCTTTTGCCACCTTCCTTGGACCTTCTGGGCCCGGCCTGTCCCCGCCTACTCTACGTCTCACGATTCGTACCACGCGTCCACCCTTGGCTGCCATCGGCAAGAAAGTCACGGTCAGTAAAGCAACCATGGTCGAATCCCGCCGCAGCAAGACCATCCCGATTTGCCGGCGGCTCTGGTGAAAACCGGACCTACTTAGAGTCATTCCGCTCCCGGCGTGGCTTAAAGCCATCGCCCCGCTTGCCGAGGTCCACGATCCACTACTACTTCTCGTGCAGACAGATTTGCCATAAAAAAATAAAACTAACTCCCAAAATAATTTCTAACCATAAAATAGTAAAAGAAAAAACCAGAAATTTTTGGCCCTTAGAAAAGTAGTGAGGAGGTAGTAGTAGAGGGCGATGAGGAGAACGCAAACCCTTTTTAAAACCCTTTTTTCTCCACTGTATTTACCCTGACCTTCCCTGTTGATTAGGCGAGAGAAGAGGTAAACCCAAACCTTAAAGGGTTTTTTTTGGTTTTAACCCAGGGATTATTGTGAATTCCAATTTTGGGGGTCGGGAAGAAATTTTTTTTTCCCACAATTGGGCAATTTGGGTTTTAACCCCAAGGGGGTTTTTTGCCTTCTTCTGGGTCAACCCGGGAGCCCAATAGGGTGAATTGGGTGGACGTCTTCCCTTTTTTTGGGCCTTTTCCCAAAATATGTAACAAGTTATTCAAACTCCAGGTGATGTTCTAAAAGTCTTTAAAAACCCTTTTTAAATAATCATTTTTTTTTTAAACCCAAACCCTAAAACACTTCACACACTCCCCCGTAATCAATTGAGTTTATCATTTTTTCATACTTGAAATTTTTATTGGAATTTTTGTAAAGAAAACTGTGAACTCCCTATTGACTGCCGTTCTTTAAAACCGTATCCAAAACCCATAATCATAAAATTTGGCAAAACACAGTCCAATGACCTTTACCCCTAAAACAATAGCAGACGTTCTTGGGCTCCAATTTTAAATTTGTTACATGTTTTGAATGCCCACCGTTCCTTTACCCAATGACCCCCCCCAACAACCACCACAACGAGACTGCATGGTGCTGAGCAATTGCCATTGTCACAATGCATGCCATGATCCCGGCTCTAGACTGTGAATGCACCTGGGGCCGCCGTTACCCAACTCCCCCTTTCCGCCTTTTCCGCTCGCCTTTTTGCCAGCGCACCACAGATTTCCAATCACAGGGTGTCTGGACCCTTTATTAAGACACTCACCCCTGCACTTCTAGCCAGTGTATTGGTGTATGTCCTGAGTGTTTATCTTATTGTCATTTATTTTTCCCTGCTTCTGCCCTTTGCCTGTAACCCCCTTTTTTCCTGCCTGCCCTGATTTTCCCGGGTGACCTGCCAATTTGTCTGCCTCTGCCTTTGCCCTTCTTCCTGTCCACACTCTCCCTCCCTTTCCCTGTAAGCACCCTTAAATTTCACTGCCCCCCCAAGCGAAATCCCAGGGGTAGCCCCTTTTGTAATTTCCGCATAAATCCACTTGCCTTGTGGGGGCTCTGATGAGTATTGGACTCCACTCCCTGGCATGGTTCAATAAGTAATCTCTCACAGTGACCCAGAGGATCCACTCCCGCCAAAAGACATTAACAAAATAGGCATGGTCTCGCCAAAATAATATCTGATTCCAAAACTCGCGTTGAAGTGACCCTCAAAGGCCACCCAAGAATATCTGTTTGAGAGGCTGTAAGACATTGCTGTCCATCTTCTGGTGTCTGCACCTGCTTCCATGCCTGTGGTGACTCCACCTCTAATTGTTACTGCAAGTGCTGTTCTGCAACTGCCACCACGTTATGATGGGAACGCCAAGAGTTGCTGGGGTTTCCTAAACCAGGTTACCATTTATCTGGAAAAGATGGCGCATAGTTTTCCCCTGACTGGCCAAGGTGGCCCCGTGGGTTTCTCCCGTCTGGAAAGCTCTGGCCTAGGCCACCCTCTTCTGGGAGCAAAGAGATTTATTTACACTCGACCTACAGCTCTTTCTAGACACATTCTGCAAAGTCTTCAACGGACCTAGCTCTTTGGGAAAGGGCTTGTGGAAATTAAAGATGAATTGGCTGACTGGGATCTCCCAACCTCTCTGGATGACTTCATCCATCTTGCTACAAGAACAGACATCTGTTTTGCCAGGAGGCAACTGGAGGTCCATCAGCAGCAAGAATCCATCTGGCATGTCAACTTCCTCAATTAGCCCCCATCTTCCAAAAGCCTTCACCTATGGGCCCTCATGATGAGCCCATGCAAGTGGAGAGAGCCCATGTGTCTGAGAAAGATCACATTTGCAGACATCTCCAGAATCTCTGCTGGTATTGCAGCAGTCAAGTTCATTTCCTAAAGAACTGTCTGCTTCGTCCAGGAAACTTCAGCATCTAGGCTTTGTGGCAGAGGCGGTCCTAGATGATGCTTTCTCTTCTTGTTTGACCATGCCAGTCTGGCATGAAATGTAATTCATTCATCTCTGATCACCAGATTTGATCTTCCTGTGATTCCTCTTGTCAAGCCTTTGGTCGTTTTTTCCATTAATGGAGAACTCTTAAAGGACACCATTCAGTATCGTACTGAGCCTCTGACGTTTCAGGTTGGAACATTCCACAAAGAGAAGATCTCGTTCCTCTGGATGCCTCATTCTATCTCTGCAATTCCCCTGGGCCTCCCATGGCAGCAGCACCATGCTCCCATTCTGGACTGGTGAACGGACAAAGTCACTTGTTGGGAACAACAGTGCCATACCTGGTATCTCACGCCTCTTCCCTTGCTGCAACCTGTTTCTCCATCCACGCCCTTAACTCTGCTCCCGGGCCTTCAGACTCCCTATTAAAAGTTTGCGGAGAGACTCATCCACCTCATCGGGCCTATAACTGCCCAATAGATCTCATGCCAGGCATGATGATTGCTTGAGGCCTGAAACCCAAGGCATGTCAGCCTATGTCAAAGCAAATTTGCAAAAGGGCTTTATCCACAAGTCGTTTTCTCCTGCCAGTGCATAAACTACCAGGACTTAAATAAGATGAAGAACCATCAAGAACCAATATCCAGTGCAGTAGTTATAGGGTGGTCCTCAAGAATCAGCTTCACTGATGGCCCTCAAGAATCATGTTTACTGGGGGGGCCCAAGAATCAATTCCACTGGTGAACCCTAAGAATCATCTCCACAAGTGGGTCCCAAGAATCAGTTCTACAGGTGGGCCCCAAGAATAATCTCCACTGGTGGCCCCAAAGAATTATTCCTCTGGTGGGCCCCAAGAACCATCTCCACTGGTGGGACCCAAAAATCATCTCCTCTGGTGGGCCCCAAGAATCATCTCCACTGGTGGGTCCCAAGAATCATCTCCACTGGTGGGTCCAACGAATCAGTTCTACAAGTGGGCCCCAAGAATCATCTCCACTGGTGGGCCCCAAGAATCATCTCCACTGGTGGGCCCCAAGAATCAACTCCACTGGTGGCCCCAAGAATCAACTCCACTGGTGGGTCTCAAGAATCATCTCCACTGGTGGGTCCCAAGAATCATCTCCACTGGTGGGTCCCAAGAATCATCTCCACTGGTGGGCCCAAAGAATAATCTCCACTGGTAGGCCCCAAGAATCATCTCCACTGGTGGGCCCCAAGAATCATCTCCACCGGTGGGCCCCAAGAATTATCTTCACCGGTGGGCCCCAAGAATCATCTCCACTGGTGGACGCCAAGAGTCATCTCCACTGGTAGACCCCAAGAATCATCTCCAGTGCTGAGCCCCAAGAATCATCTCCACTGGTGGGTCCCAATAATCATCTCCACCTCTGAGCCCCAAGAGTCATCTCCACTGGTGGGTCCCAAGCATCATCTCCACCGGTGGCCCCAAGAATCATCTCCACCGGTGGCCCCAAGAATCATCTCCATCGGTTGGCCCCAAGAATCATCTCCATCGGTGGGCCCCAAGAATCATCTCCATCGGTGGGCCCCAAGAATCATCTCCCCTGGTGGGACCCAAGAATCATCTCCACTGGTGGACACCAAGAGTCATCTCCACTGGTAGCCCCAAGAATCATCTCCAGTGCTGAGCCCCAAGAATCATCTCCACTGGTGGGTCCCAAGAATCATCTCCACTGCTGAGCCCCAAGAGTCATCTCCACTGCTGAGCCCCAAGAGTCATCTCCACTGGTGGGTCCCAAGCATCATCTCCACCGGTGGCCCCAAGAATCACCTCCACTGGTGGCCCCAAGAATCATCTCCACAGGTGGCCCCAAGAATCATCTCCACCGGTGGCCCCAAGAATCATCTCCACCGGTGGGCCCCAAGAATCATCTCCACCGGTGGGCCCCAAGAATCATCTCCACTGGCGGGCCTCACGCATCCCAGTCAATGATTATATGGGAGAAGGGTTTCCAATACCAGCTCCTTGTTCCTTAGGCACAGGATGAATTACCAAACGGGTATGTTCACACAGCGTATTTTGGAATGTATTTTGCACCAAATTATGTGCTAAAATCAGCCCAAAACAATGTTCTAATCACTTCCCATAGACTGCAATGTAAAATACGCGCCATCATTCACAAAATCCGTATTTTACTCAAATAATTTTTGGCGCGCCTGGAAAGAATTGATATGTCAACTCCTTCAGACGTATATATGCTGTAAAACAATAAAGTATTTGAGGCAGAAATCCACTTCGGGCACTATATATTGTATTTGCGTTGAAATGACATGCTAATTTCAACTATGCAACAAACGCATTTTGCGCTGTGCACATGTACGAGCTGCAAATATGCCATGTTTACATACCCTTACGTGAGTTCTTCCTGACCTCTCAGTTGCTATATCTCCGATCGTTAACCATTGGAAGTCCTCAACCCTCACCTCCCTGATAAGCGATACATAATGCCCCCCTAAACTTTTATCAAGGAGGAACAAGTGACAGAACATCTGAAATTCCACCCCAAAATCTAAGTATAGTTGGGATACATGAATCAACTATCATAATAGGCAGTGTGAGGAAAATTCACTCATATGACAGTCATCTCTCCAACTTCATATCAAGTCAGATCTCACAGATGGCCCCCAGCCCCCAGGAAAGCTCAGTTTACAGGTTAATCAGCCCAGCTAAGAACCATTGTAAATGCCCTTCATAGGAAGTTAGCACAGCAGGAGATGTGGACACCTCGAAAGAACCCTCATTTCCATTAACTGGCACCTAAGACACATGTGCACTCTCAACCCCAGAACAAAGACTTGAATGAAACCGACCCAGCCGCAGTGGCCCCGATCTTTCATAAAGATTTATAAGAGAAGCGTGGAACCATGGTATACCCCGATTTCACATTTTAAAATGTGAATCTTTCTGCATAGCCCGCTGCTACTCCCGGGTTTCTAGGGCACATGGGGACTGAGAAATCAAGAACTGGACTTAGGGAACACCTAGGATAGGGGTGTCGGGCATCAGGGCGTAGGTCCAGCCGGTTCTGATGATGCCACCGGCTCGGTTCTGCGCCAATGCCCTGCCGTGTTATGGTCCATTTTTGGTTTTCTAGTCAGAAATTGCATGGCCAGAATGGGAGGAGTTCATAGCCCGTCCCAGGGGTGTGTAGGGGAGTGTAGTGGGTGGCCACGTGGGCTGTTCCATTACAGATATATGCAGGAGCCCGGGTGGGTCAAGCGTTGTTCCAGGAGGGTGGGGTACCAAAGAGTGTTTCCAGGAGCATCCACCCACAGAAGCCAGGCCACATAAGCCCCCCCATCTGGGCCGAAAACCATAGGTAACTGGACACATTTTTCTGCCTTTGTCTGTAACCCATACTTATATTTGCACCTCTGACTCTTATCTGTAGATTATTATCCTTTTGTATATATTTGTCTAGTGTGCGCTCCGAGGCTAATTAAATCTATAAATTTTAATCTGAGTTAATCTGTCTTGATCATCAGCCTCACACGCCTAGTACTCGGTCTATAAAATATAGCTACTGCAAGGTTGGTTCCTGGCCTTGTTATAAGTCGGTAATGGACCGGTCTTATAACTAAACGAGAGAACTGGTGGCAGCAGAGTCGTTGGCGAGGAGTGTGTTCTATCACCCTCCCGGAGTCTCCCTGTGGCCGTGTGGACAGGGGTTAACGGTGAAACAGTATCTGGCTGACCTTGTGTACCCCTAGGGGGCAGCGCAACGTCACAATACACCCCAAGTCAGGCCGTCGACCCTCGAGTGGGCCGGCGGGGTGGGCTTTTTTCTGACAGGCAGTAATGAGGGTTGTTTCCATACTTCTTGCTGTTTATATCCTATAGAGATTCCTTCATTCTACGTGTGGCCACAAATTATTCTCTATATGATGTCTATACCAGGGTTTCTGTCTTACTTTATTCAAAACTTGATAAAAAGCGGGTAAAATTTTTTTAAATAAATAAAAGATAATGCAAACCATATAAATTGGTATCAGCGGCATCATACCGTCCTGCAGAGTAAGGATAACGGCATTTATACTGCACGGTGATATCCATAAAAGCTAAACCTCCAGATATTGGCGTAATTGTGTTTTTCTTTCGCACTTGAAAAGCACAAAGAATTTTTCCCATAAAAGTACAACTTGTCCAGAGAAAAGCAAACCCTCAAACGCTGTGTGGATAGAAAAATGACACGGAAGCCAGAAACATAACAGGCCTTATGTATGAAAACTGTCTAGCAGTAAGACTGTCTTTGTTACCCACAGCAACCAAAGTCCATAGCAACCAGAGCCTATAGCAACCATTCAGAGCTCATAGCAACTAATCAGAGCCCATAGCAACCAATCAGGGCTTATAGCAACCAATCAGAGCCCATAGCAATCAATCAGAGCTCATAGCAACCAATCAGAGCCCATAGCAACCAATCAGAGCCCATAGCAATCAATCAGAGCTCATAGCAACCAGAGCCCATAGGAACCAATCAGAGCCCATGGCAACCAGAGCCCATAGCAACCAATCAGAGCTCATAGCAACCAATCAGAGCTCATAGTAACCAGACAACATAACAACTAATCAGAGCTCATAGCAACTAATCAGAGCCCATAGCAACCAATCAGAGCTCATAGTAACCAGACAACATAACAACTAATCAGAGCTCATAGCAACTAATCAGAGCTCATAGCAACCAATCAGAGCACATAGCAACCAGAGTCCATAGTAACCAATCAGAGCCCATAGCAACAGGGCCGTCTTAACAGCATTATGGGCCCCCGGGCAGAGCTGTGCACTAGGCCCCCCAAACAACACAACCACTTTGGGTGGGTTCATACTGTGATATTGCATTCATTTGAGGTATCCTTTGGGGTATCACGAGAAATAGAGCAAAACATATCCCGCACAGGGCTATGTCTGCTCTATTATACCCTATGAGTCTCCCGAAGTGTCCGCCAAGGTACCTTTTTTCACAATACCCCGACGGTTACCTCAGGCATATACAATATTGTAGTTTGAACCCACCATTATAGGAATAATATAATTATTGATAACCTCATATAACAGTTTCATTTTTCCCACCCCCCAATGGTTTTTATCCCCCCCCCCCTTAAGCCCTAGGCCACACAGCCACTCATAATATACTTCTTTATAATTTTGTCTTTTTTTTAATTTTTTTTAATTTAGAGTTTGCAAACTGTTTTTCTCTTTGAAATTGTGTGTTTGCCTAGGATAATGGGTAATCTAGTCCTGCAAGTTCTCTCCAAATTTTTGTGTTTTGCTATTGAATTCTTCATGGAATTCAATCTAAAATGCGCTCCCGTCTTCTGTTTTTGACTTTCTATGTTCCTTGGGTAATCAGGTCGTCATTTCTGAAGCCACCGGAGTGGATTTCCCCAGTCACCTGCCACTGACAGGCTTCAGTAGCTCAAAGCCATTCACTTTCCAAATGGTGAAGTCCAACAATGGCATGTGACTGCCGCAATCCATCAGTGCTTCAGAAATGAAGACCTGACACGTGAAAAACACGAGGAAACAGAAGACAAAACTAAGTATAAATTCAATAATGTGGCTGTATGTCCTGGGGTCCAGGTGGTCATTACATGAAACTGTTTATGCCTTGATATTCCTAGTGAGTGGTTGGATGTGGTGTATAGTATGCATCTAAGTAATATATTATTGTGTGTATTCAAATATACATACACCACACCACAGTGGTCGGACTGTGGGTGGTCCTTGGGCCCACAGGGAGTTTGATCTTGGGGGGCCCATCCTACTGTACATGAAAATATTACCGGCCTCACGACATAATCGCCCATTTTTTACCACATAAATACAGTGTTCAAAACAGAACTGTAAAACATTGTGTAGTACAATACTAAAGGTATGTACAACATATGTCAGTCTTAACCATATCATAGACACATGGCTAAGTAGCTCCCATTCCATTAACCCCCTCCCCCCACATACAATAATCCCCCCCTCCACTCCACATACAATATCCCCCCTCCACCTCACATACAATAAGCCCCTCGCCACCCTCACATACAATACCCCCCCCCGCCCCCCACAAACACTATCCCCCTCCACCCACATACAAGATTCCCTCCCCCCACAGACAATATCTCCCCCACCCTCATACAATATGCCCCCCCACGCCCACAAACAATATCCCCCTCCACCCACATACAATATCTCCCCCTCCACCCGCATCACACTATCCCTCCACCCACATACATTATCCCCTCCACCCACATACACATATCCCCCCTCTCCCCCACACACACTATCCCCCCTCCACCCACATACAATATCCCCCTCAGATCCACATACAATATCCCCTTCCCCCCACATAACAATATCCCCCTCCACCCACCATACAATACCCATCCACCCAATACAATTTCCCCCCCACCCACAGACAATATCCCCCTCCCCCACATGTCTATATCCCCCATCACCCCGATCCCCCATCCCTCCACCCACATACAATATCCCCCTCCACCCACATACAATATCCCCTCCTCCACCCACATACAATATCCCCCTCCACCCACAAAACAAGTCCCCGCTCCATGTTTCCCTTGGGTCACGCACCTCACCACCTTCTAAAATAAACAACAGCAAGAAAAGTAAAAGTCTAACTCCTATCACAGGGTCATTTGTTCCCTCACTACTTACAAATCATGACACCATGTACTCTGCACTATACCCTCACCAATATAACCTACAACACCAGCCATATAGAGACCCCCACATAGAGGTCAGACAACCATCTCAGGTATAACTTATCAACACCGCCATATATAGAGACCACATAGAGGGTAGACACCAGCTCAGTATAACTGTACAACACCGCAATATAGAGAGACCACATAGGAGGTCAGACACCAGCTCAGGTATAACTTACAACACCGCCATATAGAGACCACATTGATGTCAGACACCAGCTCATGTAAAAACCATAACAACACCGGCCACATAGAGACCACATAGAGGTTCAGACACCAGCTCAGGTATAACACTAGCAACACCGCCACATAGAGACGCAATAGAGGTCAGACACCACTAAGGAATAACTTGGACAACACCGCCACTAGAGACCACATAGACGGTCAGACACCATCTCAGGTATAACCTACAACACCTGCCACATAGAGACCAACATATAGAGGTCATACACCATCTAGTTATAACTTACAACACCGCCATATATAGAACCACATAGAGGGCCAACACCAGCTCAAGGAATAACCAACAACACCAGCCATATAGAGACCACAAAGAGGTCAGACACCCAGCTCAGGTAAGACCTACAACCCCACCATATAGAGACCACATAGAGGTCAGACACCAGCTCAAGTTTAACCTACAACACCACCATATAGAGACCAAATAGAGGTCAGACACCAGCTCGTAGATAACCTACAACACCACATATAGAGACCACAAGTGGGTCAGACACCAGCTCAGGTATAAAACCTACCAAACACCGCCATATAGAGACCACGATAGAGGTCAGGCATCCAGCTCAGGTATAACCTACTACACCGCCATATAGAGGTCCAGACACCAAGCTCAGTATAAACCTACAACACTGCCATATAGAGACCACATAGAGGTCAGACACCAGCTCATGGTATAACCTACAACACCGCCATATACGAGACCACATAGATGTCAGACACCAGCTCAGGTATAACCTACAACACCAACCATATTAGAGGCTCAGACACCACTCACGGTATATACTTACAATACATGCCATATAGAGACCACATAGAGTCAGACACCAGCCAGGTATTACTACAACACGCCATATATAGACCACATAGAGGTCAAGAAACCAGCCTCAGTATAACCAACAACACCACCATATAGAGACCACATAGCGGTCAGACACCAAGCTCAGCTATAACCTACAACAACCCACCTATAAGGACCACATAGATGTCAACACCAGCTCAGCTATAACCTACAACACCACCGATAGAGACCACATAAGAGGTCAGACCACCAGCTCAGGACACAGTCACATTACAGGATACACGCAACTGATCCAATATAGAAGTAACATAACCCCTGAAATCAGGTACTCACCGAGACGTCCTATCTGAGTGAGTCGTTCTCGTTCTCCTCATGAGTCGTTCTATTTTCCTTTTCTCTGCTCCGTTCCACACCGCCATGATGACTTGTCCCTGCCACACCTCATCCTGCAGATATTTACACACAAATTCTTAGAATCCCATATTTTCCAGCACCTCTTTACCAATATCCCCAACCTCTGTACAAACTACCCAGGGGTGGAGAGCGGGTACAACCATAACTAGAGGCCTGGTATCCTAAGGGGATTGGAAGGTGGGGGAGGACAAACCCCCCTAGAGATAATGCTACAACTAATGGGCTGCTGCACTCGTCAATTATAAAACCAGTAGGTAGACAAACCCTAGGTAGGTAGGCAAATAGCAAGGCCCCAGTCTGTAGGTAGGGTGGTTACTCCCAGTCAGGATAAGCTGTAGGTAGTTAGGTCCCCTTTATATAGGCTCAATGCAGATTTAGGGAACCCCCATTTAGTAGTATACAGGCAAGTTAGGGCTTCCCATGAAGTATATACAGGCAGTTTAAAGGGCCTCTTATGTAGTTCCGGCAGCAGTTAGCGGGTCTCCTTGTAGGTTAGTATACCAGGTAGTTAGGGGCCTCCTTTAGCTAGTGTGCAGTGAAGTCAGGAGGGCTCCCCCTTTAGCTCCTGTTATAGGTAGTCAGGGCCCTATTTGGGTATTTAGGTAGCCATGCCCCCCCTGTAGTTAGTCAGGGCCTCCCTGTAGTTAGTCAGGGCCTCCCTTTAGGAAGCAGGACCCCCTTGTAGTCAGCGGCCCCCATCGTCAGCCACCCTTGTAGACCAGGGGCCTCCCTTTAATGTAGCCAGGGATCCCCCCTTGGTAGCCAGGTACCCCCTTGAAGTCAGGGGCCCCCTTTGTAACCAGGCAACCCCTGTAGCCAGGGAACCCCCTTGTAGCCAGGGAACCCCCTTATAGCCAAGGGACCCTTGTGGTCAGGGCCCCCCTTGTAGTCATGGCCCCCCCTTGTAGCCAGGGGACCCCCTGTTGTCAGGACCCCCCGGAAAGTCAGGAACCCCCTTTATGCCAGTTGACCCCCTGTAGTCATACCCCCCCCTTGTACCAGGTGAAACCCCCTGTAGTCAGGACCCTCTTTTTAGCCAGAGACCCCCTGTAGTCAGGGCCCCCCCTTGTAGCCAGAGACCCCCTGTAGTCAGGACCACCCCTTGTAGCCCAGAACCCCCTGTAGTCAGGCCCTACCCTTGTAGCCAGGGACCCCCATTAGTCAGGACCCCCCTTGTAGCGCAGGGACCCCCTGTAGTTTGGCCCCCCTTGTAGCCAGGCCCCCCTTGTAGTCAGGGACCCTCCTTGTAGCCAGGGACCCCTGTTAGTCAGATCCACCCTTGTAGCCTGGACCCCCTGTTAGTCAGGCCCCCCCCTGTAGTCAGGACCACCCTTGTAGCCAGGACCACCCTGTAGTCAGGGGCCCACCCTTGTAGTCCGGGACCCCCGAAGTCCAGGACCACCCTTGCAGCAGGAGACCCCCTGTAGTCAGGACCACCCTTGTAGCCAGGGACCCCCGAGTCGGACCCCCTGAAGTCATGGGCCGACCCTATGAAGCCAGGGATCCCCTTTAGTCAGGGCCCGCCCATGTAGCCAGGGACCCACCTGTAGTCAGGGCCGCCCCCTTGTAGCCATGGACCCGCTCCTGTAGTCAGGGCCCCCCCTTTAGCCAGGGACCCCGGTAGTCAGGGCCCCCCTTGTATCCAGGGGCCCCCTCCTTAGTCAGTGTCCTCCCCCTTGTAGCCAGGGACCCCTGTAGTCAGGACCACCCTTGTAGCCAGGGACCCCTGAAGTCAGGGCCCCCCCTTGTAGTCCAGGGACTCCCTGTAAGTCAGGCCCCCCCCCCCTGTAGTCAGGACCTACCGTTGTAGGTATGTTGAAAAAAAAAAAAAAAACAACAAACAGCCACTTACCAGGCTCGGGCTCCGGCAGCCGGCCGCTTCCGTGCTGCCGCCCAGCCTCTACTCTCGATCCTGCATAGGCGGCGCGGGTGAAAAGTGATGACACCGCTCCGGCCTACCTGTCAGCATAAGGGGCCGTTGCCTGGCAGGCTGAAGGCCTAACGCTTAACACTCTTCCAGTAGATCAGCGGAGCGCAGCGCTAGTGGCGCATGGTGCTCCGCTGACACCCGCGCAAGCCCCGGGAGTCGTTGACATAGTCCAACTCCCGGCCGTCTCGCTGGGCGCTCGGGATCAGGGCCCTGGCGTCCATGATGACCGGATGCGCGTCAGGGCCCCGTGTGAGCAACGGCCACTGCCTTCCGGGGTCCCACAGGCTGGCACGGTGGGGCCCAACCGTGGATTCCACCGTTCCCCCGGCGGGCCCAGTGCCGACCTGTACACACATAAACATATCAGTATACAGAAGAGGGGAAGGTAACCAGTAACGCAACAGAGTAATACAGTAGTCATCAGTCAGTGTGAACACTGGTCCTCCACTGAGCTGGGGCTTTCATAGGCCCTGATCTCCATGTCTATCAGTGAGCTGATAAGACAATGCAGGGAGAGGTGTTCATCAGCTCAGCCTGGGTGCTCCAGGAATGTACGGCCATCCATGTCTGCTCCGAACTGTGCGAGGAACTATATGTCTGCACAATAGAAAGATATTTACTATATTTACTTAGTCAGCCAGCTAATCACACCCTGTGCCGGCGTCTCCTTCACTGCCCCATTAGTGCTGCTGCAATCACTGTTTAAAGGGGTTGTCTCGCTACAAAGAATAGCTTTCAAATTGTAGGGAACACAAAATTAAAGACAATTTCCAAATATCATTGCCTTTGTATCCTCTGTTTTCCCTAAGGAAGATACAAGTGAATTTATGACCACCCTGGCTATGTTCAGTTTCCCCTCATAACTGACCTGTTTACAATTCTCCCCACCTGCTGTTAGTTCAATGAGAAACAGTGAGTACATCATCACACAGTCATTGCATAGTGTCCTCTGCTGCTCCGATCAGCAGTAAAAAAGCTTTGAATTAATGTAAAATCATTAGAACTGTAATTAATCTTTTGTTTTGGGGATCAATTAGAAGTCTGTTAGTCGTTTGAGAAGCTAATCAGATCTAATTAGCATCTGAAAGCAGAGCACATGCACTAAGCTGTACAAGCAGGGAGCTGTATGCAAATGAGTCCAGTCTATACCACCAGGAAGTGACAGAGTATAGTTCATTCAATGCATTCCTCTGAAACTGAAGGCAGACAACTCTTATAAGGAGCAGGAGCCTGGGAGTCCCGCTCCTCACAGCACCGACTCCCCCGCACTGTCATCAGTGCAGAGTAATGCCTGCAGGTTTATAAGAGCAGGAACAAAGTAAGATAACAGCAACCGGCCTTTACATTGTACTGCCGAGATAGCAACCCTATGTGGGCCCCCTGTGCTCATGGGGCCCCCGGGCAGCAGCCTACCTCGCCCAATGAGAAAGACGGCTCTGCACAGCAACCAATCAGAGCTCATAACAACCAATCAGAACCCATAGCAACCAATCAGAGCTCATAACAACCAATCAGAACCCATAGCAACCAATCAGAGCCCTTAACAACCAATCAGAGCCCTTAGCAACCAGCTATAGCTGGCCAGCGCATACTTCTGCGTGTAGCAGAGCGCACAATAAGCTCTGCTATATGCCATGTTAACATACCCTTTGAGTGAGAGGGAGGATTAGAGGGTTGGACGGGGTTTAGAGTGAGAGACTGGGGTTAAAGTGGGGTGGGGAAAGATTGATTTAGAGAGGGGAGACAGGGAGGGGGTTAAAGTGAGGGGATTTTATTGTAGTGGAGGGTGAGAGAGGGGGGTTTAGGGTGGGAAGTGAGAGGGAAGGTAGAGTCAGGTCACTGTCCCGATTTGGGTGGGACAGTCCCGATTTGGGGACAATGTCCCACATCCTGGCTGATTTTTCGGGATGTCCAGGGATCCAAAATATATGCCTTGAACCCCTGGGACTGTTTTGTTCAATTCACTGTTTGCAAATAGCTCAGACGCAGACTTGTGGCTCGTCATGGGACGAGTAGTGACACCGGGGAAGCATTATAAGACACTCCACTGGCGTCACTGGCCGAAGGGGGCTCAGCTGGGCTATTCGGTGTAGCAACAGAGGGAGGTAAGCTAAGCTTTTTCAAGTTGAAAAAAAAAACATATACTTTACAGTGTCTGTCAATGGAAAACGTGTCCTAGTGTCTGTGTCTATGTTGTACATGTATATGTACATACAACATAACATACAACATAAAAATATATATATAAAAAAACAATCAAATTGCAAGGAAAAACGGGTGACAGCCCATAGAAAAGCTAGCTGAAAAAAAAACAAACCAAAAAAAAGACCTCTGCTCAAAACAGTGCACGTTTGGCATGCATTTAGTGCCTGCGTTACATTGTACACGTCTTGACATATGGTCATATATAGTGTGCACTGAGCCTTACCCCATTGTAGAACACAGGTGAAATTAGGGTTAATAAAAAAAAAATATATGCATTTTTGATGCAGTCGATAAGTGCAGCAAAAATACAAAGTGTGAACGCAGCCTCACGGTCACTGAAAAATTGTGTAAAAATAAAGGTAATGATCGGGGATGGATCATTGCTGGCGCTGTCTCTATTAAGCAACTACTGGGGTTGGAGAAATGCTAAAAAAAAACATCTCTTGATGAGGCCAGGACAGAGAGCAAAACAAGCAGCTCTGCCCTCCCAGGCTCTCCTTTCCCCCTTCCTCCTCGCCTCCTCTCTCACCTCCTCCCACTTTTCATCCCCTAAGCCCATAACACAATTGGGATTTTGCAGCTCTGTGGTGATGCTGGAGTCCAGCCCCTGTACATGGTGCTGTAGCCCCTGCTCCCCGGGTCTGGCATGGCTGTGTTCACCTTGACCGGTGCCATCCTGCAGCTCACACATCTCTGGCATTGGGCGGCCTGGCTTGGTGCCCTGTATCTGCTCTTTAAGGTCTCTCGCCTGTATCTGATCTGGAGGGATCTGGTTACAGCATTCAGACCTTTCCCTGGTCCCTGCTGTCACTGGCTGTATGGCAATGCTCTAGAGGTAAGGAATCAGTCCTGGGGCGGCGGTAATGGATCAGTCCTAGGGCGGCGGTAATGGATCAGTCCTGGGGCGGCGGTAATGGATCAGTCCTGGGGCGGCGGTAAGGAATCAGTCCTGGGGCGGTCGAGCACTTATGGGGATTTTATCTTTAGCGGCTTCTGCCCAGAGCTGGGACAAGGTATTCTGGTGCCCTAGGCAAATAGGGCATGTAGCACCCCTTTACTTAACTCCCAATGGAAAATTCAGCCTACTCCATATCTATTTGCACCCCCTTTCTGCCTGGGATGAAATGGAGCCCTAGACGGTTGCCGACCCATCGTCCCGGCCCATTGATGTTACATAGTTTGTAAGGCTTAAAAGTGACTGATGTCCGTCCAGTTCAGCTTATTGTCCTACTTCAATACCTTAAAATGTATGGGGGGAGGGGGGAGGGTGCTCCAAAAACTACAAGTTCTTCTGTGCTTGTTACAATGTATCACTGTACGCAATGCTCTGGGAGCTGAACACATCCATAGCACAAATATTTCTTGCATTGTAACAAACTATTGGGACAGGAAAGATATTTGTTACGTGGATTTGTTTAGCTCACAAAGCTTTGCCTAGGATATGAGATATTTGTACTGTGGATGTGATTAACTCACAGAGTACTGCATCGTAGCGAACTATAGGGATAAAAGAGAGATTTGTGTTATGGGTGTGTTTAGCTTACAGAGCATTGTCTAAATGGATACATTATAACTAACTATAGAGAGAACAGAGAGATTTGTGCTATAGATGTGTTTAGCTCAAGGAGCATTGCCTACACTGATACAATGTAACAAACTATAGGGACAGGAAAGAGATTTTTGCTATGGATGTGATTAGCTCACATAGCATTGCCTACATGGATACATTAACAAACTACTAAGACACAAGATATTTGTCCTATAGATGTTATTATTCTCACAAGAGCATGTCCAACATGGATGATCATTATAAACAAACCTACTATGATCACAATATATTTGTCCTATAGATGTGATTAGCTCACAGAGCATTGCATTTAACCTGATGCATTGTAACATATTGTCAGGACATGAGATATTTGTTCTCTAGAGTTGTTTAGCTCACAAAGTATTGCTTAGTCTGATACATAGCTCGTTACGATGTATCCGTGTAGGCAATGCTTTGTGAGCTAAATTCAGCCCTAGCACAAACACCTCATTTTCTAATAGCTAGTTACAATGTATCAGTCCAGACAATGCTTTGTGAACTAAACACATCCATTGCACAAATATCTCTACTGTCCCAACAGTTTGTTGCAATGTGTATGTGTAGGCAATGCTTCCATAGCACATATTTCTCTCCTATTGTAATAATTTGTTACAATGTATCAGTGTGGGCAATGCTTTGTGAGCTATACACATCCATAGCACTAATGTATGGTGTTTCTCAATAATTTTACAATGTATCGGGTTATGTAAGGCTCTGCTCACCTCTTATTATGTGAACATATTCGGCGTGTACCCCAGGAAAGTTCAGGGCACAATCAACAAACCTATGGATATTTTACAGAAGCAAGAAATTGGAGCTAAGCTTTCATTTCATATTCTGCTCTTGGAGAATGAAAGCCGAGCTCTAATTGGTTGCTATGGGCATCAAGGAGCACAGACAGTTTTCATACATGAGGCTCAGTGTCTACTGATTGGAAAACAACCTAACACCTATAAATCCAGCCCTTACCTGTCAGGTTTACACAACATAACAGAATTGCTTGTGTAACCGGCCGCTGCCCTCATCTCAAATGACAAAGGGTTATGAAAGCAAATCCTGAGAGGAGTCGAGTGTCAGAGCTTCTGTGTTTATACTATGCTCTATACCAGGCATCCTCAAACTGCGGTCCTCCAGCTGTTGGAAAACTGCAACTCCCATCATTCCCACTGTTATAGATTATATAAATGCATGATGGGAGTTGTAGTTTCCCAACAGCTGGAGGGCTGCAGTTGGAGGACGCCTTCTCTATACCATGGCTCCCCAACTCCAGTCCTCAAGGCCCACCAACAGGTCATGTTTTCAGGATCTCCCACAGAAGCCTGGCAATAATGGATCTCACCTGTGCAATGCTAAGGAAAGCCAGAAAACATGACCTGTTAGTGAGCCTTGAGGACTGGAGTTGGGGACCCCTGCTCTATACTGCCCCGGTGTCTTTGTGTCTCCAGTGCACATCCAGGTTATTTGGTTTCTACACATTGGAGGGCTGTTCCTGGCACGTACTTCATTGTGGACAAAGATGCATTGTCTATAAGACGGGGTATATAAGGGATTTGTTAAATCATAACAATTGGATTTGTAAAAAAACAGTAGCCAAACACATAGGGTTACATGTCTGATACTTGGCGCTGAAAAAAGTGCTGTGTCCGGCACAAATTTTGGCATACAACCATTTAAACCTCTATGGATCAGGGCTACAACAGTTATTTTTGGTGCAAGATACGGCAAAAAATGGTGCAGCCCCGTTCATGCATGTCAACAATTGTTTTTCTGACTCGTACAAAAGCACAGTGACGGTGTACCACTCTTGTGTCCTGCAAAAAAAAAAAAGCATACATTTGCATACATATATCTTTAACATTGGAGTCTATGACTGACTTATGTGAATGTATATGTTTGCATACATCTGGCACATACATGTAACATGTAAACCATATTTGCCAACTTTTGGAAGTGGCCTTCAGGGAGATTTTGAATTGCAGTTGCCGCCTTGATGGTTTGAGTGCGACACCCCCCTAGTTTTACATGACACGTCCTCTTTTGCACAAAGCCACACCCCCCCCCCCCCCCCCCACCCCCCCCCCACCCCCCCCCCCCCCCCCCCCCCCCCCCTTGTCACATCTGGTGTAACAGCTTGGGAGGAAAGGTAGGATAAGTGATAAGGTAACCTTCGGCTTACTGGAATGTGGGTTCTCCTAACCTGCATCCAAGCTGGGTAACAGCACATCAATCTGCTTTCCTTCAGAGCCGAGCTACAATGTGGTCCCTCTGCCCCAGGTGATGTCAGGGCGGCGTCTCATGAGGCTTTACCCTGGCACCACCACTATACACAGAGCCACCCACAGCCAGTAAGAAAGTGCTCAGATGTATAAAGTGGATAATCTGCCATAGAGGCTCAGGGTAAAACCGACCTATAATACCTCTCAAATATCCATAAGGCAATGTCACTCAGACTATAATACAACAACAAAAAAGAGAAAAGAGGACTTGATTGCCATAATCATATAAAATATATATTTTATTAATTGATAAATATAAACGAAAAATAATTTAAACAAGAAAAGAATCTATAAATATACATTAAATACTTGAAATATACATAGGACGACAACAAAACAAAAAGCAGGGAAGCCAGCCATTGAAAATAATAATGAAGGTATTACAAATGATTATATGCTAAGATATAGCTCAAAATCCTATGTAAACATGAATAAGTAGAATAGAGTCATATGGCACAAATAGTATCAACATCATATGATGAATAAGAATCAATTACCCATAATAAAAAGCACAGCATTTGCTTACACCTGCACCAATACTGCACCTGCACCCCTAGTACTTGATATGGGCGGTACAAATAAAACACCCACACTGGCCCCCTGGAAGTAAAAACGTCCCTGCCGGTTGTTTACCAGATTGGTGGCAAACCTACCATAGCAGGAGATTTACCAACTCTTCAGGGAGACCGGGAGGATTCTTCCCCTTTTCAGGGAGTCTCCCTGATTATCAGGGAGAGTTGGTAAGTATGGTATAAAAATATATACACGGATACATTGTAACAAACTACGGGCGACATCTATGAATTCACAGGCGGTATTTTTTTGGTGTATGTTGCCCCAAAAAATTGCTGGCCCCCTGTTCTGTAGATGGGCAGACACATTTTAATGCGCCAAAGTTTTATGCGAAACTGCCATGCAAAGTTTGGCGTAGAGCACTTTCAGTCACAATGTCGTATTATACACTCCTCTATTGCTATTTAGAAATGGTGTCGGCACCAAGTTACAAATTAAACAGCGCATGCGAATTGACAGATGTCGCCCCAGGTATCTGTGTAGGCAATGCTTTGCGAGTTGTGTTGATCGAACCGTTCAAGAAAAGTTAAGTCGAACGTCACGATTTTTTAGAACTTGAGCTGAACCGAGCTTTTTACTGTTCGTTCATTTTCATGTCTGAAAATTGGCGTGGCCTCGGCAGTTTTAGGCTATCTTCACACGGCGTAATTGTGACGCGTACAGTATGCCCGGTGATTTGGCAGTCGCGCCGCGGGGGGGGGGGGGGGGGCAAAAGCCCCGCGGCTCCATAGACATGTCACTTATCTCCCCACGAGTACAATACGATCATATTGTATGCAAGGGGGGACAAGGCGTAATCCATAGTTCTCTATGAGAGCTATGGATTACCGTAATTATGGAGCTCATTTCCCCGTGTATTAAGCGCAGCATGCCACGAAATACACGGCGAAATGCGCTCCAAAATAAGCCGTGTGAACATTGCCTTAAGGTGCATTAAATCAGTGTAAAGTGCGCCTGAAAGTAAGATCCTCTCTAAAATCTGGCGTCAGGTAGACCTGCATAGTAAACATAATGCGCCTAAAAAGGTACATTGCATTGCGCAAATTGTGGCACATAGCATGTCATTGGTAGTGTATGTAATGCGCCTATCAAGGCGCATTGTGGGCATTACATACGTGAGCATTACATACGTTTTTAGCTGCGTGTTTGGATCTGTGTTTTGGACCCTAAACAGACCCAAACACAGATCTAGCAATTAGCAGTGTGGAGATGCATAACATATCATTACTAGTTTATGTAATGCTCCTCGATAGGCGCATTGTAGTATGGAGGCGCAGAGGGCATCATTTTTAGGCGCATTTCAATGTGTCGTGCCCGGTGTATAATGTGCCTAGTGTCGGTGAACTGTTATGGATGGTAACTACAGTTTCTCCTCACCTGTACAGGTATAAAACTAACCCACACATTTTCTCCCATTGACTTTCATGGGGTTCATAGTTCAAGTTCGACTTTCAATCGAACTTCTCAAAATTCGAGGTTTGAACATTTTACTGTTCGCTCATCACTATTTGCGAGTTAAGCACATCCATAGCACAAATATCTCTTCTGTCCCGATAGTTTCTTGCAGTTTGTACGTGTAGGCAATGCTTGTTTGCGCTAATCACTTCCCAAGCGCATAGATCTCTCCTATTGTCATAGTTTGTTACAATGTATCAGTGTAGGAAATGCTTTGTGAACTAAACACATCCATAGCACAAATCTATTGTGTTTCTCAATCATTTGTTACAATGTTTAGCTAAGGCTCCATTCACACCCACGGAAAGTTCGCGGCACAATCGGCAAACCTAGCGATGGTATACAGAAGCAAAAAACAAGACCCGCCAACAGTCACTAAGACAATGGAGCTTTCTTCACAGTCTATTAACATTCTTCTCCATACTTGAGCTGTTTTGGTGTCACCACGTGGTCGCACAGAGCGGCTGAAATATTCCTAAGAAGGATAAGGCCGGGCATAAATCTGTTTACTGTTGCCAAATAGAATGGAAATGTTCACAGAGGAAAGATTTTGTTGCAGGATAATCATGGATTTTACTGCAAATTTATCTATATTGACTTCAATGAGAGCCAGCTAAATCTGCAATGAAATCTTTGGGTAAACTTTACTGCTTTTTTTTCTTTTTTCCAATTGAATTAAATTTAGAAATACAGATAACTCTATGGAAAATCTACAAGTGTGATTTTAAGCTGATCCAGATGACCTTTAAGGGGAATATCTCTCCTTGGGGAGAGCAGCATATAGGTGTGTGGACTTTTGAATTGCATTTTTGCCCTCCACTAAGCATCTGCATATCACAAGGGACTATGGTGTTCCACGTAGGTCAGAGACCCGCAACTTCTATGGGGGCAACCCCAAAACCAGGTACGGGCTGTATGATAGCCAGTATTGGGAACACCTAGATAAGGAGGTGCATGGGAGGAAACAAATGGGGCACCAGGCAAGAAAGGGAGGGGACTCAGGGCGGGAAAGCAACAAAACGGGTACGGACGCTCTGGGCGGGACCATGAGCTAGGCAACGGACGCTCTGGGCGGGACCATGAGCTAGGCAACGGACGCTCTGGGCGGGACCAAGAGCTAGCCAACGGACGCTCTTGGCGGCACCACGAGCTAGCCAACTGTCGCTGGGGGCGGGACCATGAGCTAGGCAACGGACGCTCTGGGCGGGACCATGAGCTAGGCAACGGACGCTCTGGGCGGGACCATGAGCTAGGCAACGGACGCTCTGGGCGGGACCATGAGCTAGGCAACGGACGCTCTGGGCGGGACCATGAGCTAGGCAACGGACGCTCTGGGCGGGACCATGAGCTAGGCAACGGACGCTCTGGGCGGGACCATGAGCCAAGCAACGGATGCTTTGGGCGGGACCATGAGCTAGGCAAGGGACGCTCTGGGCGGGACCATGAGCTAGGCAACGGACGCTCTGGGCGGGACCATGAGCTAGGCAACGGACGCTCTGGGCGGGACCATGAGCTAGGCAACGGACGGAGGCTGTGGGCGGGACCATGAGCTAGGCAACGGACGGAGGCTGTGGGCGGGACCATGAGCTAGGCAACGGACGGAGGCTGTGGGCGGGACCATGAGCTAGGCAACGGACGCTCTGGGCGGGACCATGAGCTAGGCAACGGACGCTCTGAGCGGGACCACGAGCTAGGCAACAGACGCTCTGGGTGGGACCATGACCTAACGGACGCTCTGAGCGGGACCATGAACTAGGCAACGGACGCTCTAGGTGGTACCATGACCTAACGGACGCTCTGGGCGGGACCATGAGCTAGGCAACGGACTCTCTGGGCGGGATCATGATCCAACGGGCTGACAGTCACTCTGGGCAAACAATGAGCCAGCAGACAGACATAGACTGATAAGACGGCAGGTAACAGCAGATAAACATAGGCGAGGTCACCACGTCGGGATCCATGGTCAGTCCTTTCTGTAACGAATGCGGCAACAACAGCATACGTTGAATCGAGGCGCCACTGGCATCCGGGTGTGGATCCACTGTGGTCACCGCAGGCGAGATGGTATATGGAGACCACGCCAGGGAGTGGAGTCTAAGGAGCCCCCGGTCTTCACCGGAGCCTGCCGCAAAGCAGGACGGACTTAGCTGCGGTGACAGCTGAGGTGCAGGACAGGAACACAGGCGGTGGTAGACAGGAACATAGGTAGCTGGATACGACGTACACAACATCAGGCCACGGCAGGAACAGGACAGATAACACAGCAGGTACAGGACATGGATCACAGCAGGATACAGCAGGTACAGGACAGGGATCACGGCAGGATACAGCAGGTACAGGACAGGGATCACGGCAGGATACAGCAGGTACAGGACAGGGATCACGGCAGGATACAGCAGGTACAGGAGAGGGATCACGGCAGGAGACAGCAGGTACAGGACAGGGATCACGGCAGGATACAGCAGGTACAGGAGAGGGATCACGGAAGGATACAGCAGGTACAGGAGAGGGATCACGGCAGGATACAGCAGGTACAGGAGAGGGATCACGGCAGGATACAGCAGGAACAGGACAGGGATCACGGCAGGATACAGCAGGACCAAGAAAGGGATCACGGCAGGAACCAGACAGAGATCACGGCAGGAACCAGGCAGGGATCACGGCAGGATACAGCAGGTACAGGACAGGGATCACAGCAGGATACAGCAGGAACAAGACAGGGATCACGGCAGGATACAGCAGGTACAGGACAGGGATCACAGCAGGAACAAGACAGGGATCACGGCAGGATACAGCAGGAACAAGACAGGGATCACGGCAGGATACAGCAGGAACAAGACAGGGAACACAGCAGGATACAGCAGGACCAAGACAGGGATCACAGCAGGATACAGCAGGAACAAGACAGGGATACAGGAGAGCACAAGATGACAGAAATATGGTCAGGAGCTCTGGTGGGCCGATGGACTGAACCAGCAACTTAGGAGTTAAATCCAGAGAGGCTGGCAGGAGCTCAGAGATAACACTGCAACAAACAATGGACTGACCCAGAGCAAAGACAGGAACTTCCTCTTATAGCCAGGGGTCACAGGTCAGGAGGAAGTTGACAGAGACACAGAACCTATAAATTGCAGGAAGCTTCCGCACGCGCCCTAGGAGGTGCGGTGCACATACAGGACCCCAGTAAGCGGGAGCGACAGGACAGGCAAGTACCAGGAAGGCACGACACGCTGGCGGTCCATGGCAGGGGACCGCGGCGTGAACCGTGACAAAGGGTACATTCACACGATGTACTGCAGTGCGTACTCCCGCCGGCCCCATAGACATGCCACTTATCTCCCCGCGTGTACAATACGATCGTATTGTACGAGCGGGGAGAGGAGGCGTAATCCATAGTTATGAGAACTATGGATTACTGTAATTTCGGAGTGCATCTCGCCCGTATTAGAGCGCAAAAACGCAGTGAAATGCATGCTGAAATTACGCCATGTGAACATAGCCTAAAGATTCAGTGAGTCGGAAGCAAATCGAGGATTTGTTACATCCAATAGAGGAGGCTTGAGCTTCTCAGCTCCTTTCCCATAAAGCCTTGTGATATCCAGATGGCCTTTGTGATGGTAGATGAGATGTATATAACCTCCGTGGCTTGTTTGGATGAACTCTAAGAGGACCTACAAGGGTATTTTAACCCCTTACTGACCTTTGACACTAAGCATGCTCCATACTTGCCACATAATGACTAAATATTAGGGTACGACCATAAGGAATAGACAAAATACAAACAGGTCGGGAGAATGTGCATGTGGCAAGTTTTTTACATTGTTTTCAGATTTGAAATCCAACTGTCAGAAAATCCAACCTGTGTAGACTACAGCTCGGATTTTCTATTGATGTCTATGGGGTTGACAAGTCGTTTTTCAGACTGTTTCAAAATCCAAAAAGGCACTGAAAAACCTTGCTGTTTGAACTTGCCCTTTAGAGACAGGACCTGATCCTAGGTGCTAGGATTCAGGACCGCTTGGATGTGCTTTGAAACCAGGCTCAGCTCAGGAACACTCCCCTGTAGTGGGCGTGACCTGAAAACAGAACAATCTGGTTGCATTCACTCCTGCCAACCTGGAGTTTGCAAGTAAATAGAAGTAATTACAGGGGAGGGGGAGCGGTTTGTTTATCTTTGAGGTCTGCCTGCAGAATTTAGTAATGGGAGCAGAAGACAGCTAGATTGCAATGCAGTCTGGGAGATGTAGGAAAGAGAACTACTGAAATTCCCACAAGCAGGAAGTTTTGCTGCAAAAAAGTGGATCTTTTGATAAAAGAATACAGAGACTAAAGAAAAGAAACACATGAAGGAAGTGGAAGATCTTTACTTCATATAAATGCTGTATACCAAGTTCTATGAAATCTTTAAACTCCTGAATAACCACTTTAACTATCTAGAGGGGTGTAGTGAAAATGTAAACTCATACACCATGCTAACCACAGAGCCGCCGGGCTGCCCCCCGAGCCGGCCGCAGAGCCGCCGGGCTGCCCCCCGAGCCGACTGCATGTATATGACAATGTTTCTGGTATTTATTTGCTCTACTAGTTTGTGCAATGTTTAATGACTGTATCCATTTGTTTACTTTGTAGTTTCTGCAGATTGGGAAGGACCTGGACCTCATTGACCGCTGGGCACAGTCCTATATTTATGGCTTTCCCTTGTGGATCGGTAACTTCTTTGCATCTCTTATAATTACGCATCCAGAGTATGCAAAGGCAGTGTTGGCCAGACAAGGTAAGCGTTGCAGGAATATTGCCCTGTTTCTATTCGAAAACGGGTTTGACCAAATTTTTTAATACAAATTTGGATTATAAAAAAAAAAAAAAAATAATTCTCCAAACTTGTTCCTTTTCTAACAATAACTCTTACCCTAAATGGGCTTACCATTCCAGTGACGCAAAGCTCCCATTGTGGCCCACCTTCTAGTCCAATGTCACTTCCTGTTTCTTCAGCATAGACCCAATGTTGTGGTAACAGGAAGTGATGTCAGGCATTGTGTGATGTCACTTCCTGTTGCTTCAGCATAGCTCAAATGTTATGGCAATAGGAATTGATGTCGGGCATTGTGTCTGATGTCACTTCCTGTTTCTTCAGCATAGGCTCAATGTTATGGTAACCGGAAGTGGTAAGGTAATGCGTCCAATGTCACTTCCGGTTGCTTCAGCATAGACCCAATGTTGTGATAACAAGAAGTGATGTCAGGCATTGTGTCCGATGTCCCTTCCTGTTGCTTCAGCATAGACCCAATGTTGTGATAACAAGAAGTGATGTAGGGCATTGTGTCCGATGTCACTTCCTGTTTCTTCAGCATAGGCCCAATGTTGTGATAACAAGAAGTGATGTCAGGCATTGCATCCAATGTCACTTCCTGTTTCTTCAGGAAGTTATGGTAATAGGAAGTGATGTCAGGCAGTGTGTCCGATATCACTTCCTGTTAATTTAGTATAGCCCCAATGCTATGGTAATAGGAATTTATCGTTGGACGTCATTACCAGTTACCATAACATTGGGCCTATGCTGAAGTAACCTAAGGCGATGTCAGAACTGAAGTTGGGCTACAACGTGACAATCACATCAAAAGATCAGTAGGTTAACCCCATTAACAACTCTACCCCAAACTTAGGGCAGAATAACAGACACCACGGCAAAAAACAGATGCACCCTGTTGTAGTCATTAGGGTCCGTTTGGCCCCATTGGTGCTGTTGTAAAAAGGATCTGGTTCCACCACCTCTTCCGAACAGAACCTGTGATGTGGATGTGAACCAGACCTTGGGTAGTTTGAGCATTCAAGGCAACATTGGCAAAACGTCCCCCTTCAAAAACACTTCCCTTGCCCCATCCTCGACATTTCAGGAAAATAGTTACGAAATGATTAGGTGTGAGATACAATGTATCGTTACACAGACAATTCATCAGAATATCCGAGTACGAAGTTTCCATTTATTCTAGAAAGGGGAGGGATAAGGTGCCCAAAGCAAACCTGGTACGAGTGTCCGAGGGATACAACATATCCAACAGAAATCGAGGACTTTTATTCTTTCTCTGGCCATTTATATTAGTTTATAGCTTTCGGTGCACACAGGGTCGAGGCCATGCACTGACTTTGATCGGCTTTATGGGCACATATCAGTTTATGTCTAGTTATGCAATATGTGATTATAGCACATAATTTCTCTGGCTGCAGCTCAGACCATTAGTTACTGCTCTCTGTCCGGGTGCAGAGCAGCTTGATGGCGTCATATAGAGGGATAGCGCCAGGTTCCTATAACTGAGGTTAGGACTTTCTTGCCGACTTTTGATACCGTAGCAGCCTTGAGGGGATATTTGAGTGGCTCCAACAATTTGCAGAAACCACACCTGCTGTTTGACACGCCCTTTTACACAAAAAGCCACACCCCTTTTTGTAACTGTGTAACACCCATAGAGGAACACTGATCGGGGCATATGGTGTCACTCAGCTGTCCTGGACATTGAGAAACCTATCCAGGATCCTGGAAGAGTGGAAGAATTCCCATCAATTGGCTTTCTGCAAAAGCCAGTCTAGCCTCTCTGCAACAAGTTGGATCAGGGCAGTATTTCATGATGCATAATCAGGACACCTCTATTTTGTAAAGAGCTACTGGCTGCGGGAGACTTGCCAGCTCTCCCGGGAGTCCAGGAGATAACCTCTCTTTGCAAGAGTCTTCTGTATGTTTCAGGGGAATTGGCAAATATGGATTAAGTAACACGACAATTGTATAGATTGGCTCAATATGGATTCAGCAAAACCTCTTACCTGTACTTTTTTTTTTTTTTACAAAATTTGGGAAAATAATTCCTATCAGGGAAATAGGTTTTGTTTATGTGTTTTTTTTTGTTGACTGTATTTTTCTTGTTGTGTTTTTTTTCTTCTCTGCCTGACTATGGCATTACACTATGTGATCACTTTTAAGACATAACAATACATTTTTACAATAATACTTTGTCTCTGGGCAGGGCATAATAAGCTACATGCATGGCAGCCAATAGCCCCCTGCAATCGGATTTGTAGGGTGTAGATGATTAGACAAAAGGATGCTCCTCTTTCCGTTAACTACGTAGGTACCATGGCCACTACTGACAGCAGCATCTATTGGGTTAAATGACCAGGATTCCAGATAGTTTTGTTCTTAGATTCTGCAACAGGAGCCCAGCTGTGCTTTACAACTGGCTCCGGCTGCAGATGGGGCTGGCACGGCTTCTGAGACTGCACCACTCAGGAGACTTCCCAACTCTTTTTGGGAGTCTCCTGGATGATTTGGGAGAATCTGCAACTATGGGTTATAGGTACTTAACCTGCTGTAGACCAAATACATCCACAGTGACTCTATAGAAAGGATATTGGTTCCATTGCCTATGGAAGTTATAACATTAGGCCACATCCCATTTATGGCCTCTGTTCGTGGTATCTGTCTGGATAAATTAAAAAATTGTATCCTGGCAGCTACTGCAGTGAGGCTATGACAGGGCCATAGGAATCTATAGGGCAGATTTTGTCTGAATTGGAATATGTTTGCTCTATTTATCGATTGTAAATGCTCTGGACGACTTGTCCGAAAAGAGGCGCCGCCAGTTTTAAGGCACATTAAATGAGTGTATAGTGTGTCTGAATGAACGAACCTGTCCAAAATCTGGCATCTGGTCTACCTTGCATAGTAAAAATGATGCACCTATCCAGGCACATTGCATAATTTAGGCATCATTGCTAGCATATCTGATGCGTCCATTGTAGGCACATGCAAATGTGTCGTGCCCTGGGAATAATACACCTAGTATTGGTGTACAACAGTTCATTTATATAGAGAATAGGGGGCGTCAACAGTTTTTCTGGCACAAAATACACGAAAACAATGGAGCTGTGGTATTGGGACATGTCGCCCTTTGTGTCCAGACATGTAGTAGACCATTCTTTTGTGTTCTGAGCATAAAGCGTTTACCAATGGTAAATATAGCAGATGTGCTCCAATTAGGACTATTGTATACTTACCTGATACATTCCTAGGCCCAATCATAGCCTCACCATGGTGTTCATTAGGATACGTTTTTCAATGTATACCGCTCCAAGGCAAAAAGTGTCGTGTGAATGTGGCCTTAGATTCAGGGTGCAGCTTTTTTAGTCCTTTTTTTTTTGTTTTATATTTTTAGATCCCAAGGATGACACCGGATATAGATTCATAATCCCGTGGATCGGTGAGTTACTCTAGTCATCAAACGTCCCATCCTCAGAAATATCTGAAAGCAGAATAATAATGTGTTACGAAAGGGCTTCCTGGAGGAGACATTGGAGTTGTGTTCTCCAGGGTGTGTGTTGCATAAGGAAGTTGCTGTAAAACCTATTTAGCAAGATGGTTTAGGCTGTTTTCACAGTTTGCTTTTTTTTTGCGCTTGAGATGCATAGAGTGTTATTTTTTTTATGAATTGGCATTTGATAGGGATTTTCCGGAGTTGTGCCATATATTTGAGTCCATTAAATGAATCCAAACGTCCAAGACGTCCGCGGCACTCATCATTAAATCTTCAGATTTTTTATTCCAGAAATTGCACAAACACAGGTCGCGGGTGAAGACACACAGAGAGGAGGAATGCACATATTTTGTGTTTGTTTTGCAGGAGGTCAATCTAGATATACAATTGCACCAAATACATCCCTCCTCAGTATTTTGTGGAATTTTTCTTCACATAGACCTGCTCCCAAAAAAAAAAAGCATATCTGTCAGGAAAAGGCCACGCCCACTCACAGGTTGGCGGGTTGACTTGGGGTGTATTGTGAGGTTGCGCTCCCATTAGAGGTGCACAAGGTCAGCCGGATACGGATTCAAAGTTAACCCCTGTCCACATGGGCACAGGAAAACCCAGAGAGTGCGAGAGGATACCCCACCCGCCCACAGCCCTGAACGGCTGGGAGAGATCTGTTTGCCCGTACTGGTGAAACAGAACTCTGCCAGCCTGGTAGACTGTCACCATTTCCTTGTTGCCCATACACCTGGTCTGTTATAGGCTTATAGCAAGGTTGGAACCTACCTTGGGTAGCAATATATTAGAGATTGAGAATAATTACACATGAGATCGGGGCGATCAAAACAACAGACACGCTCAAGAATAAAGATTGAATCGCCTTGGGGGGCGCACTAGACAAACAATACATACATAGGGGTATAATATACAGATATTGGTCAAAGGTGCAAATAAAATAGGGTATAAGTACAGACAGAGAGGCAATGAGATAGTGTTTTTTGTTGCTTTTTTTTCTACATTAAAATCTTGTGGTAAAAAAAAACCACCTAAAAAACCTTCTTGAAATAAACATTTTTTTTTTTAATATTGTGGCTTTCTTACCATTTCTTACCAAGGGGTTTTCTTACCATTCAGTTTTCACGGATCCACAGCCAACTTCAGATTCGCCACCTGTTCAGGCTGTGGGTGGGTCTATAGCAGTGATTGAAATATCACCTCTGCTATTCCTATCTATTCCTGTTACACTGACTTGAGTGCAGGAGATTTATAAAGTGTAGCACACAAGGCTGCAGAGCTTTAAAGGGTGAAAGCTTCTCGTTTAGCAAGGTAAAAAAAAGTCTGTTGCTAGAGATAAGGCTCTGCAGGGATTGACTCACCCTGGACAGACTGATTGACTGGTGGCAACTTAGAGCAATGAGCAGGCAGAGGTGAGGAGAGATGGTCGGTAACCAGAGAAACCTGTGTGCTCTAAGAGGAAATCAAATCTTGATCTCCTGACCAAAGCAAAGCAAAATCAGAACAGCAATGTATTTGGTAATAGTCTTCAGCTACCTTTCCCTAAATGTTAAGAGCTATTAGTGAGAAAAACCGTTTAAATAGCTCTTCTAAATCCTATTTCTATACTCTCAGTTTGCAGTGTTATAGCCATCAGCCCACACGTCTGGCTTCTGAGCCCTGGACCTGAATCCTCCATGTGACATTTATAGCGCGGCTCTCCTCTCATGTAGCAGATAGGACTCTAACCTCTGCATCCCATATAGTTACATTGCGTTGAGTCCTGTTCCGATCATGTATCTTAGGGGAAGGATTGTTGGTGACCTCTGGTCAGAAGTGGTTCCAGCATCGTCGGCTCATCACTCCAGCCTTCCATTATGATGTCCTGAAGCCGTATGTGACCTTAATGGGCGACTGCACCAAGATCATGCTGGTAATTCCATGAAAACTGGATAATATATGACCTGAAGGGATAACATGGGAACCCAACCAAGGCCTATAACCTTGTATCACCGCTCTTCTGCCCTCCAGACTAACCAAAGACCTATTCTAGTCTCCTGTATAGAGAGACCAGGACTTAATGCTGCATCATTTTTGGATGTTCAGTCCCAGGATGCAGAGGGCAGGAGATCTGGAACACATGTGAATGATTCAACTCAACTTCCATTGTGCGCCAGATACGGGTCAAAGTAAATTCACTAAATATCACCATATATGATATAGGCAGGGAGTATCAACCAAAAATGTCACTGTTAAAATGAAACTTTTATGAAATATATCTAAAATATGAACCTGTACCCCTATACAATCACCAACATAACATACTAAAGTGCAACACTCTAGACCCCATCTATCAGCGGGGTCATCGCCCTGAACAGAGCGGCTCCGCTAGGTCTGAGAGATAGGGTCACTATATATAGATATATATATATACAAAATACAATCAAAATATGTCCCCAGCACTCCCGACACGTTTCTCCCTAAGGTCTACGGTTCATCAGGGGATTATGTAACTGCTGCAGAACCAAACATGTATCACTTTAAGTGATGAAACTTGTTAGAGCATGATAATAAGCAAGGAAGATACTTAGCTTAATCCTGTGAGACGTTAATGATGATGCCTTTCACAGGAACGCACTTGTGTGTTGGCACCCAAGATATGAAGGCGTGCTGGGGACATATTTTGATTGTATTTTGTATATATATATTGTGGGGACTAGCGGTCACAGAGGTAGGCACAAACGGGATGGTTGCAACGAAAAATATAGGGTTTTATTTTAGAAGCACCCAAAACAGCAAAAAAACAAACAAACAGGCAGTCTTATGTCATAGGCTTACGTCAGCCGTTTAACATGCAGCACAAAACATATACATATACTTGCAGCATCAAAAGGCACACAGGTTATACTCCAACCTTGTGGCAGGTAAGTCCTTGGAAGCAGACCTCCTTGGTCTGTTCAACGGTCGGTAGCAGGCTCCTTCCTGCTAAGCACCGTCTGGAGAAATGACTCCTGACCTCAATCAGCACCAGGTTAACTCTCCTGGTCTCTTCCTGCACAGGCTTTAAAGGCCTAGGGATGCCGGTAAAGCCTGGACCGGAGGGGTGAACGGCCTCCCACCCATGCTACAGCCGTTCAGAAAAGCAGCCCAATAAAGCTGCACAGCAGCTATACTAAAAACCTAAACCATCTAAGTAACCTATGGTTATTAACTATACTGCTGTTTTTTCCCCCCCCAAGGCCCCGGTTCCTTGGTGGGGCCCCAACCAGTGCGTTTCCCCATGCTTGTCCTTCGCCTTTTTGAAAAGGCCGGATGTTTCCACTGGACTGGTTTCCCTGGAACTTCCCTACTTTAAAACCTCCTACCCGGCACATATCTTCCATCCACTATCTTTCCT
This sequence comes from Phyllomedusa bahiana, assembly GCA_025379985.1. NCBI lineage: Eukaryota > Metazoa > Chordata > Amphibia > Anura > Hylidae > Phyllomedusa > Phyllomedusa bahiana. Next base: position 70,292 of record JAODAL010017610.1, read on the forward strand.
GCTGGTTGCTTACAATATATATAGTGTATGTATATAGTGACCCCATCTGTCAGACCTAGAGGAGCCGCTCTTTTCAGGGCGATGACCCCGCTGATAGATGGGGTCTAGAGTGTTGCACTTTAGTATGTTATGTTGGTAATTGTATAGGGGTACAGGTTGATATTTTAGATATATTTAGTAAAAGTTACATTTTAACAGGAAACTTATATTTTTGCAGTGACTTTTTTTTTTTTTTTTCAAAGTAATTTCAACTTGAATTCAAGCTCTTCGATTAAGGTTGACCTGAATCAAATTTTGTTGTAAAATTTCCAAAAACCCTAACCCCTAGATTGGCGTTTTTTAGGGTTAACTTGCCTCTCTGCGGCGGTTCCTGGTCCAGCGGTGTCATCACTCCCATGGCACACTAGGCCGGAAGTGATGTCAGACTAATAGTGCTGGTGGCCCCAGGAACATAAGATTGATGCAAGTTAACCTTAAAAAAGCCTACAAACCCTAACCCAAACGTAGGATGTCCACAAACCAGTTTTTTTCTCTATAAATTTGACCAAGCCAGTGTTGAATTGAATCGGGACAGATCCTTATAACCAGTGATGGCTTTGACCTTCTTCTTCCAGGACAAATGGGAACGTCTTGTCCCAGATCGGAACCCGGTGGAGCTTTTCCATCACGTCAGCCTCATGACCCTGGACACCATCATGAAATGTGCCTTCAGCTACCAGAGCAATTGCCAGACGGACAGGTAAGTGACGAGGTACAGATACAAGAGACCTCGAGTACCAGGATATTTTTAGTGATACAAGTTCACACCACACAGGGCATGTTTGGCGCACGCACCAGGGAAAAGTTCTGCCATGTACATCAAACGTGTACATAAACCTCCACTGACCTGACAGAAACCCAAGGTGCTTTCTTTGGCCTTTGTTGGGCTGTTATTTGTCAGAATATCTATTTTTAACGGTCTAGAAAAGCATATTTAATTATTCTTATCAATGCAGATGTGTCCCACAAAAAACATTGCATCTACTTAAAGAGGTTTTCAGATCAAAGACTTCAATGACCAATAGATAGGATGCACCATCAAAGTCTAAGAGTGCTGGTCCCACCTCTGTGACCTGCACCTACCTCTGGATCGGGCACTCAAAAGTGTCTTCTCAGAAGGTAAATACGGTCACTCTTGTGCACGACTCTCCTTTCTATTGTATGAAAGTTCTGAGTACGGCCGAACACAGCGCTCTCCTGTACCGGGAACACCCATAGAGCAGATTGGAGACCAGAGCCCTACCCTGTACTGGGACCTCCCATAGAACAGAAGGGAGAACAGAGCACTCCACTGAACTGGGAACTCCCATAGAACAGAATGGAGAACATAACACTCCCCTGTCAGAACTCCCATAGAATAGAATAGGAACACAACCTCCCCTGTTCTGGGAACTCCCATAGAACAAATGGAGAACACAGCGTTCCCCTGATTGGGAAATACAATAGAACAGAATGGAAACACAGCGCCCCCCGTACTGGGAAACCCCCCATAAACAATGGAGAACACAGCGCTCCCCTCACGGGGAAATCCCATAGAACAGAATGGGGGAAACAGCGCTCCCCCCACTGGGAACTCCCTAGAGCAAATTTAAGAACAAAGACCCCCCTTAATGGGAACTCCCAAAACAGAATGGAGAACACAGCCTCCCCTGCACTGGGGCTCCCCCAAGGAGAATGGGAACACACGCCCCCTTAAATGGGAACTTCCATAAACAGAAAAAAAAAAAAACACGCACTTCCCCGTACGGGAACTCCCATAGAACAGAAAGGAGAAAATAAGCACTCCCCCTTTATGGGAACTTCCCCTGAAAAAGAATGGAGAAACAGCGCTCCCTGTACTGGGAACCCCAAGAACAGAATGGAAACACAGCGCTCCTCTTTATTGGGAACTCCCCTAGAACGAATGGAGAACCCAGCACACCCTTTACTGGAAACTCCCATAAACAGAAGGGAGAACAAAGCGCTTCCCGTACTGAAACTCTATAAAAGAATGGGAAAAACAGCCCTCCCCCGAACTGGGAACTCCCCTAGAACTGAAAGGAGAACATAGCACTACTCGTACTGGGGAAAAATGCCAAAGAACAAAAGGAGAACACGACCCCCTGTACTGGGAACTCCATGAACAGAATGGAGAACCACACGCTCCCCCTTTCTGGGAACTGCCATAGAAAGGATTTGGGGAACACAGCGCTCCCCTTACTTGGAACTCCCAAGCAGGGGCTTGAGGGCCTAAAACATCCCGGTTTGGGCCCTTTGTTTTTTTGGGGAGGGGGTTCAAACGAAATTTTTCACGCCCATTGGAAATGGGATATTTTTTACAGAGAAAAACCTTCTTTTCCCGTCACTAATTTTTGCACATCCCCCACAGATCCCCCTCCACCTCCTCAGCATCATGTACATAAAAAAAACCAAAGAAAATTTACTTTTTCAGAAATTCCACCTTCATAGACAATACCCCCAAACAGTCACCAAAAATCCACCAATACAGGGGCAAATCTCCCAACAATGATTGTGACAAAAAACCTCCTCAAAACCAAACCCAAAACTTTACTATTAAGGCTCAATAACCCCTGCCCCCCAAAAATTGGATATAAGTGTACACAGGTTAAAGACATATACCACCGCCAACAACCGGGGATAGGGGGGTTAATCATTTAGTGGCCTGCAGACATATAAGTGATTACACGCATTACATTTTAGGGGACTCCCCGGGAACGTTTTTTTGATCAGGTCGTCACTTTCCCTTTTTTTCCCTTCCGGGTTCCACCTTCATGCTGATTGCCCCCCGGGCCAAGACTCGACCTGGGTTTTGGGACAAAAATATCTTAAAAACCCACTTTCCAGAAAACCCCTTTAAAATTATAGGTATAGCGTCCCCTAGTTGGGTATATGGGGGCACTGAAGCGTATTGGGGCCACAGGCAGTATATGGGCCCGGGCAGATATAAGGGCCACAGGCAGAAATAGGGGCCACGGCGGGTATTGGGCCCAGGCAGGAAAGGGGGCCAAAGGCAGTATAGGGGGGGCACAGGCAGTATATGGGGCCAACGGGCGGGGTATATAGGGGCATGGCCAGTATATGGGGCCACAGGCAGTATAAGGGGGGCACTGAGGCAGTATATAGGGGCCAAGAGAAGGTATATGGGTCCTGAGGCGAAAAAAGGGGGTACTGAGGCAGAAAAAGGGGTCATGAGGCTTATGGGGTCACTGAGGGGGTATATGGGGGGCCCAGCAGGAATAGGGACAAGGCTAAAGGGGGGCAACGGGCAGTTAGGGGGCCACGGGCAGGTAATAGGTGCACGGGCCATATGGTGGCCACAGGAGCATATGGTGGCCACGGGCAGCATATGGTGGCCCACGGCCCAAATGGGGGCCCCCAAAGCAGTATGGGGGCCAAGTCAGGGATATGGGGGCCACGGCGGGATAGGGGGCCCGGGCAGGGATATGGGGGCCCGGGGAAAAATTTTGGGAACAGGCAGGCATTATGGGGCCAGGCCTATGGGGGGGCCAAGAGAGGGATAGGGGGGGCCCACAGGCACTAAGGGGGCCACAGGCAGGCATTTAGGGGCACGGGGCGGTATAGGGGCCAGGGGGCAGTATATGGGGGCCACAGGAGGGGAATGGGGGCAAAAGGCAGCATAGGGGGGTTCACAGCATATGGGGGCTACAGCAGCATATGGGGGCTAAGGCAGCATTATGGGGAAAGGGCGGGGAAATGGGGGCCCAAAAGCGGGATATGGGGGCCACGGGCAGGGATATGGGGGCCACACGGGGTATTGGGGGCCCAAAAGGCAGGGGAAGGGGGGGCCACAGGCAGGGATTGGGGGTCCACAGGCGGGATTGGGGCCCCACGGGAGGATTATGGGGGCCAGGTTTTTAAAAAAGGGGCACTGGGCAGGAAACCCGTTAAAAATAACCACACATCCCCCCCTAACTCCCCCGGCTAGCGGCCCGTCCTCTTCAGTCCCCCCCTCCGGCAGCTCCTGGGGGCCCGCACCCCCTGGATGCGCTGTGCGCCGAGGAGAGCAGCTCGCGAAAACACACATCATTGCGACGCTGGCCGGCTGAGGCCCCGGGGGGCCGCGGCGGGCCCTCAGCGCGTGGGGACCCGGGGGCCCGTTCTGTTTTCGGGGCAGGGAGCGCTCGCTCTTCTGCCCCAGAAGCCCTCAGCTTGGGGTTGGCCACGGACGCCAGCAGCTGAAGACCATGGGTGCCCCCCAGGCCCAGGCAGAACGGGACCCCGGGAGACGGGGGGCCGGGGGGTTTTATTCGGGGGCCCGACCCCCGAATAAAACACCAGCACGCCCCGCCCATAGAACAGAAGGGAGAACACGACTCCCCTTATGGGAACCCCCATAGAATAGAATGGAAACACAGCGCTCCCCTGTACTGGGAACCCCCATAGAGGGAATGGAAAAAAATCCCCCCTCTACGGGAAAACTGCCATAAAACAGGATGGAGAACAAGCGCCCCCGGGACTGGAACTCCATAGGGAAAGGAGAACCAGCCCTCCCCCGTTAGGGGAAATCCCTTTAAGGAGAAAGGAAACCAGCGCTCCCCTGTCGGGGCCCTCCCATAAGAGGAGAAGGAGAACCACGCTCCCCTTGTACGGGGGAAACTGCCATAAAACCCCAATGGAGAAACAGCGCCCCCCCTGAGGGGGAAATCCCATAAACAAATGGAAACCCAAGCGCCCCCCTGTATTGGGAACTCCCATAGAACAGTGATCCAGAAAGTAACATTGGGTCATTGGATATAGTATTTTCTAGCTGGAACTGGAGTACGAACAAGATTTAAACAGTTTACATAGCAAGTCCTCATAGCTGATTCAGTTATTGTTGTGTACCAGACATTGCAGAGTGGAATTATATCCCTCCACAATGAATTTGATCCACACTGAAAAATCTTGGAGTGATGGAAATTGCAGGATGGATATGCTAATGATATGCAAATAATAAAAATGGAGACAGAATATATAAAACCTCTGGATTTTTTAATTTTATTGAGGCCCGGGGACAGGAATCTCCGCACTTCCCTGCTGCGGCCGCTATCAGTGAGGTTGTTTCTGAATGATGCTCTAACGCGATGAAACATCGGACGGCTGCTTGGGAGCCCTGTTTCAATTGCCGCCTGACGTCCCAATTCGCTCGACCGGAACCCCGGGAATAATGGGAGTTTTTGGTTTTTGGTCACGCAGGCGGGTCCGAAAGCACCACAACATGGGCCCTGGGGTTTTTCCCGTGGAGAAAGCTCCCGGACACTTTGGGGAATAACCGCACCACTGGTTTTTCCCCAACCCAAAACGATGGGATTGAAAATAGAGAGGTCCGGCCCCCGACATTTTCACCCCCAAAAACCCCTAATCCCGGGGCTAGAACCGGTGGGGTTTCCTTTTTTTGAAACCTATCATGGCGCTGTAAGTGGGCTCTAGAGTGTTGATCGAACTGTTCAAAAAAAATTAAGTTCAGTAGAATTCTTGAATTTTTTTGAACTCAACCGAACGTTCTACTGTCGTTCGATAAAGTTTAGTTCCGCACGCCATTTTGTTTCGTTTTCAGCGGGCTTTCCCGTTTTTGGGGCCATCCAATCACCTTCTGCACTTTTGGCCCCACCAATCACCTTCTCAACTTTTGGCTCCTCCAATACCTTACGGGGCACTTTTGGGCTCCATCCAATCCCCTTTCTGCACTTTTGGCCCATCCAATCACCTTTCTGCATTTTTGGGCAGCCATCCAATCCCCTTTTAACCTTTTCGCGCCACCAATCACCTTTCTCATTTTTGGCCCCATCCAAATCCCTTTTCGCACCTTTGGGCACCATCCAATCATTTTTTTCTGCATTTTGACCCCATCCAATCACCTTTCTGCCTTTGGGCCCATCAACACCTTTCCTGCACTTTTGGCTCCATCCAATAGTGCAGAGCACAAGAAGTGCAAAAACACCGCTGGGGGTGTAGGGCCTCATTGGCTGCTAAAAACACTTTAACATGTTCTATATTTTTCACGATTCTTTAACGCCTTTTTTAGCTCATTCTCTTTTCTGTACAACTGCTCTTAGTTAGCCTTTTCCTCTCCATGACAGCAATAGTTAGGGAGTTTGGGATTGGGCTGCACTTCCCACACCCCGAAGCGTTATTTGGGGCTTTGCGGCTCAATAACGCCCAACTCTAAACATGATATATATTATACGGTGCTTGGGTTTGCTAAAACTTTTTCAGGCCCAAAGTTCTGTTTTTTTCGTTTTGGGGGGTTTGTAATTTATAACAACCGCCCTCCGTCTACTATGTTTCAAAGGGGCTTTTTTCTCCCCCTCAGTGTAGGGCCCCCCCAGCAGCTCACGCTGCATCCTATAGCTGCGCCCCTGCTTGCAACTGTTCTCATCTTTTCAGTTAGCCTTGAAAGGGAAAGAAGTATTTTAGCCCGTGAATTTTTTTTTCCGTCACTCTTAGAGCAAATTTTCTTCCTAATTGTTCCACGTATCCAGTTTTCGTTATGGATGGTAATTCCAGCTTCTCCTCCGTAAGGGATAAAAATTACCAGAACACTTTAAAAAACTTTAATGGGGTTCGCGTTCAAATTCAAATAGAAAATTTGAACCAACTACAAGGTTCGAGGTTTTTATCTGAACTGAACATTTTTATGCTCGCTCAACACTGTCCCCTTGCCAATTCCGCTTTACTGGGTCCAAGACATAAGTGGAAGAAAAGCCTCCAAAACCATCTGCTGGGGACCATGATAGGAGTCCGTGGGCTCCCGTAGCTGACGTTGGTTTTTAGCCCAATGTCCTCGATGTTTCCCAAAAGAGTGTGAACACTGTTTGCCCCCCTAGTGAGGAAGGGACGCCACCTCCCTTTCATACAGGGGATCACTATGCA
>JAODAL010017611.1:0-77192 GCA_025379985.1 Phyllomedusa bahiana
TTTTCCCCCCCCACTCAAAACCCCCCTTTTTTTTTCTCTTGCCCAAAGGCAAAAAAAACCCGGGGGTTTTTCCCCGGAAGACTGGGGAAAACCCCCTTGAAAAAAAAAACCCCCCCAAAAAAAAGGGGGAAAAGGGGAAAAATTTGGGTTTTTTTCCAACAAGGGGGGGGGTGGTTTTTTTTGTTGGGGGAAAGAAAGTGGGGGGGGAAAAGGAAAAAAAAAAACCCTTTTTCCGGGTTCCAAAGGGGTTTTCCCCCCTTCTTTTAAAAGTAGATTATTTTTTTCAAATCAACATAAGTACAAAATATTTAGGAAAAAAAAATTTTTTTAATTTAAAAAAAAATTTTTTTAAAAGGGAAAAAGTAAAAGTTTTGACATTGTAACCTGTGGAAAAAATAAAAATTATATTTTTTTTAATAAATTTAAAAATAAAAAATTATTTAAAAATTTTTCACTTGGGAAATTAGAAAGTTTGGAAAAAAATTTGTTGAAATTAGGTAGATTTAAAATTTAAAAATAAAAAGTTAAAAAAAGTGAAAGTGAATAATAATGCAGCAAATTTAATCAGGTTTAATTGTATAAAAAAAAATTGGTAAAAATTTTGAGATTTTGGGAGGAGCCAATGCTCAATTTCAAAAATTTTGCAAAAACAGAAAATGACATAATAAAAAAAAATAGAAAAATTTCGAAAAGCACTTATTAAGACCCTTTCCAAAATTTAAAAAGGGAGGCAACAAAAAAAAGGCCAACATGGGAAAAGGGTGCTTATTATATTTTACATAAAATAATATTTCCAAATATTGCAACACTTAAAGGAATTTTTTTTTTAACCAGCCAACATCTTTCAACTACTACATTAACTTTAAGCAGAATATACATCAACCTTAGTAAATAAGTGACTGCTGGGCATATCACTCAAATACGTAAGACAATTAATAACTATAATGAGCAGGTGGGATACCTTTGATACTCCACTCAGAACATCTCAACAGTATTGTAACTTGACTTGAGACTAGTTCAGGTTCAGTGGTCTCTTGAAGAAAATGGGGAATCCTCTCACTGGAGGCAGGAATAATCCGTTGAATACGAGGAAACACAATTTGTAGAACCCAGATAAACTCATATAGGCTTTGCACTCTTTCTGATGAATTATTTTGCGTCCCTGTCATGGGCGACTTATATGGTGATGGTTCTCAGATTGAGTCGTTCCTTAGACAAAGTTTCAGGCGGTTCCTGTGTATTGTCGATGGTTCCCAAGCAATCTTCAATATCTCATACACATCAGAAGATAGAAAGGGTACAGCAGTTACTGTGTATGGTTCCTCTTCCCAAAGTGGATCCAATATTCTGGTCCAGTGATAATTTTTAAGCCAGACTCAGTCACCAATTTGTAAAACCTATGCATGGGCATAGCAGTTATAATTTTTTTTGCTTTTTTTCGGGCATCTTCCATGGGTCACCCAACAATTCTTTACTTTTTTCGACACACCACAATTTTAAATCACCCAATCTTTTTGGTCGGGGGGGATAGAACATCAGATTAAAAATTTATTGGCTATTGAGCAAGGGGGTGGGGGTTTATTGAATGTGGCCCAACATGTTTTAAAAGGGGCCCGGGCCCAAATTCAGCCCCTTTTGGCAAAAAAAACTGGGGGTAGCATACTATAAAAATTTGGGTTTTACTCTCTCCAGTCCATTATCTGGGGAAAGGAAAGCATTTTGGGGTGTAACTTTTTCAAATCCGAAACTTGCAAAATTTCTTGAAAAATTGAAAATTCAAAGACGGGCCCACAACCCAGTCAGAGGGGGGTTTTTGGACAGCCGAAAATTTTTGGGATGCCACGCTGTATAAAATACGCCCAGTAGTATTTTTGGCTGTAAAGCCCCTTTTCAGGAAAAATTTAGCACAAGCTTGGTTTAGGGGGTTCCACCATTGTGAGGGCAAAAAATAAGCCAGACCCGAATTGAACCCATTTTCACATGATCAAGAGCAACAATTTTTCCTGGTTTACTTGTCTTGTAGGGTGTACCCAGGGGTTTTTTGTTTTGCACAACCTTTCTGGGGATTTTTACACCAGACATTCTTTGCCCCAAATTTTAAAAATGTCCCCCCCCATCCCCATCCAAAAATCCAGCAATGGTAGCTTCAGTCTTTTTGATACCAAAATGACCAGAACAATCGTGGTAGGCTTTGAGAATGACCTGTGCATCCCTTTCCTCAGGGGCAGATTTTGCTGGTCCCTTTTACCCGAAACCGGGGGTAACATGTTTCCCCCAGGAGTTTTTTTCTGGGGAAAAAAAGGCAAAATTTTTCCCGGTGGAAAAATTCCACATTTGGGTGACCCATCGTAAGGGGGGGTTTTAAACTTTTTCCATTGGTAAGGGAAAAACATAAAGGTCTTTTTTAGAACTTTTGCTCTCATCCTGTAAAGTTTTTTCCCCATTGGGAAAGGGTCTTATTAGGTTTTGGAGATGAAACTCTTCCTTCTTGGCAAGGGAACAATGGGGCTTTTTTTGGGAAACCATGAATAAAAAGGAGGGAATTTTTCCCCCTTTCCAAGGGATCATCTTCCCAAAAGGCAATCAGGACAAAGTTTTCAATTGACATTCCGTTTGCCCCCTGCGGTAAGTGGTTCAGCTACTTGAGCAAAGTGTGGAAAAAAGCATCGATAAAGGCCTGCCAAAACCCAGAAGCTTTTGGGAAATTTTTTGACATCAAAAGGTACGGGCCCTTTTTTGACCAAGCCAATTTTTTCAGGGTCAGGGTTAAAACCTTCGTGCTTAAGAAAAAACCCAAAAATAGTTAACTCGTAGTTTCAGCAAGTGGTAATTGGAAGCCTTGATTTTCAGGTCATGTTGGATAAGTACCTTGTGGACTTCATTAAAATTTTCAAAGGGAAAACTTGATAAGTCCCCCAAAAAATAAAAAATTTTTCAAACATCAAAAAGAAGAACACTCTTCGAAAGTTTTCTTGGCCTAAACATTTCTCCAATAGATGCTGGCATACTGTTGAATTCAAAGAGCTCCATTGGTGTAGCAAAGGCAGTCTTCTCTCTATCCTCTGGCACCTTAGGAACTTGCCAGTATCTACTGGTTAAATCAAGGGTGAAGAAGGAAACCGGGAATTTCCCAAAGGGGAGTCAGGGACCCCCTCACTGAACGGGAAAAGGGTAGGCATCCTTACGTGTGATCTTGTTTAATATGTGGTAATCCACGGGAAAAAAAAACCCATAGAGACCTTTTTTTTTTTTTTCCCAAAAACTTTAAAGGGGACAAACCCCTTTAACTTTGACTGTTGCGGGTGACGTCCAAATCTTTCATTTTGAAGCAAATATTGACAACATTTTCATCGCAGGGAATACCCAAAAGTGTTGCCCCCTTGAAAGGGAGGGTTTACTATCCGTGAAGGGTACGGGTTCGGGAAACAAATTTTTTTACCAAAAATTCGATAGCTGCTTTCGAATTTAATTTTATTATGGTGCTTGACAAATTGAAGAACTCCAAATTTATTTTTTTTTCAACTGGGGGTATTTGGGATCCCCCCACATTCAATTAAGTCCAGTAGGGGTCTGGAGCAGTCTTTTTTTTTTTTCCTTGGGCAGCTTTTTTGGAAGTTTTAAACACAGTGGCCTCATCTGAGATTATGTCTTCGGGTGAAAGCTGGGACAACTGTGCCACTGGGTGAAATTTTGTGGAGGTCAATGGGAGTATAACTTAAGTAACTACATCAGTTACAATGACACCATGTTTTAGAAGCTTAAGGTTCCCAACCTGAATAGGTGGTCCCACTAACCCAGTTGAGGGATAGGCTGACCGTTACTGGTGATAATAGTCAGCAAGGTATCTGGAGGATTATTTAAATCACTTAGGGCCACATGTATAAAAAACTGTCTAGGTCTAAAACTCACATTGTTACCCATAGCAACCAATCAGAGTGCTCCTTTCATTTCATATAGTGTTCTGAAAAAATGAGAGGGGTTCTCTGACTGGTTGCTATGAACAACAAAGTGAATTTTAGACCTAGACAGTTTTCATACATGTGGCCCTTAGTTCCCAATGTTCAAGGTAAGTATGCTTTTGCAAGGTGATTACTTGTAAGCTGGTGTCCTCTAAAGGGACACCATTTACCCAAACAGTTACGTGTAAGCATGGCGAGATGAAGCTGAGGACCCACATAGATGCACCATCTGCACCTTTCTTCTTTCCTACCAATTAGTGGTTCTCAGCCACAGAGGTGGCCCATTTAACTGGAAGCACTGGGCCTTGGTGTGCCCATGTCTGTGGCAGTGTTGAAAGAAAAGTCTTGCATGTCGAGTAACTCTCTCTGGAGGTAGACACCAGGATGGAGGCTGTGGAGACAGATCCCTGTCTCTTGATGGTTTGATTGAGGTTGAAATTGAAATAGTTAATTTCTGTATCTGCTGAGTAATTTGTTCAACTCCTCTAGTTATGTCATCCACACGAGCCTCTAGAGATACCTTAAAGTCTGCAGCAAGAATCTGTGCAGCTTGAGTAGCCTGCAGGGTACCTGGCATTGTCATCTGGAAGGTCGGAGGAAAACTAAACACAGAGTTCCCCTGATAACGTTCATTTCCACGGACATGGATGGCTGTGGTCTTGAAGTCTGCAAAGGTGAGATCATTATGTTGTGCAGCCAACATTTGACATTGGGTCTGTAGCATATCAGGACCCTCTCCCTCTATGAAGTGGTCTAACAAGGTTTTGTCACAGTCCAAACTTTCTCAGGAATCAACTTGTAGCACAACATAGAAAGCCTCCTGGAGGGGTAAAGTAGGGTTTTACCAGGCTGCTGATGTCTGACAAGCAGTCTTATCTTGACCATGGAGATAACTCTAATATCGAAATCAGCAAGGAGTTTTTTAAGGATTTCTGGTGTTTTTCTCTCTGATGGGAGCCAGGATCTGACTTTCTTAGCAGCAGCACCGTCAAGTTGGCCCAGCGGGATTTGTACATATTGCTCTGGAGAGAGAGCTTAAAACAGAAAGAGAGCCAGCATTTTTTCCCAGAAACCTTTTAAGGCTTTGTGGCTTCCCTTTATAACGTGGCAACCAGGGTGCTCCAGGATAAAATGGGATGTAGAAGGACATATTGAGTGCCATTGGCATTGGAAAGCTGATAGCATCAGCTTGACTGTCACTACTGGAATCATAATGTTGAAAATTTTGACAACTGATTTAAAAATATCAAACTTCCCTGTTAAGAGTAAGGTAATTGTTAACAATTGATAATAATGTCAGTGGTGTATGCAGCTGTGCACATTTTGGTAACGGGTTGTTCACAAAGCATTTTTGGATCCAAATCGCATCCATAAATGCAGCGGCGATTGGTTCCTAAACGGATCCAACATGAATCCAACACGCAAATGCGTGTTTGTATTTTTGTTGGATGCAGCTGGATCACATCCTATATTTTAATATAGCGCTCCTGCTGCATCTTTCAGATCAAGAATTGACACGCCAGAAGTTGTTGTGAGCCACGGGAAAAGGCCATAGATGTTATGGTGGGGCCAACTGAGGCTTGTAGCTCCATGAACTGTAGTTAGTGTAGCCAGAGTGGCTGGAGTGAGTGCTGGCCCCTTAAGCCCTTCCCCCATGTCCAGAACAATTGTCAGTGGAGGGGTTTGTATAGTTGAAGACAGTCTAGGGCTCCATGGAGCACTTCTATGGTTGTGATGTCTGGTGTTGGGGTGTCTGTGATGTTGGGGCAATTGAGAGCAGCCAGACACTCTTGATCTTTACACATTGCACTTCTTTGCTAAACATAGTTTATGAAACAGCAATGGCAGGTTACAGTCTCTCTTTAAGGCACAATAGAGTAAGTTCACTTTATTTTCATATGGGAGAAGATGTTTACCTTGTGTGTTATAAACAAAGATAGAGTGTCTGATGGCAGTTGGGTACAGATGACTCCTCGTACTGTGCAAGGGATCTAATTATGGGATGACACAGTCCAAGCAATGGTTGACCAAGGAAGGGACCTTCATGGATTGGCTCCCCTTGATAAACATACTTGAGTACTCACGGCTGCTTTGTACTACTGTTCCCTCAGTTCATGACATGAAAGTCCCACTGCACTGGCTCTCGCTGAAGGCGCATAAAAATCCAATGTAACAAGAGAGCCCTTGTGCAGCCTTATCTCCCTTGGCTGTCAACAGTATTCATGTCTTGTTTGATGTAGCAATGTAAGTGTGGACCAGATGGATATAGAGTGATGGGATACTTTGCACAATGCCGTGTAGTTCCACCGCACGTGATTTAACAGGAGCATCTGTAGAAGCTATTGTGTACTCACCTGGCTAGGCCAGAACCCCACCAAATTGGTTTGTTCCAATTTGGTGGGGTGGGGGCGGAGCTTTAAGACCCCTCCCACATTGTTCCAATATCTTCCAGCAGCAACTGATAGTGATTGATTGTGAACACCTAACTCTCATATGCATACTGTGAGGACTCACTCTCATCTGGCAGCCATCTTGTACCGGCCCAGAGTCCTTCACTCACGGGATCGCCACTTTGGTAAGCGAATGGCACACGGACAAAAAGGCTTCTTTCTGGCCGCAGCCTGTTTTATTCCGGCACAGGTTTACAGCATTCTATACAGCATCAAAATAAACCTCAGCCATCTGGCCACTAACTTCAACACAATTAGAGATCTCTCTCAACACGCCATCTGGATCTAATGTCCAGCACTAGTAGTACTATACACTCCCAAAACAGTGTTAGGCTTCTTTCAAGCCTCTGGGGGAGTCAGAGCTCTCTCCTCAGCTCTGCTGCTCCAACTTCCAGGTAGCAACCATGCCACACAATCATCTGGAGCAGCAGGCCTTTAATAGGTCTCCTGGGAATGGCCCAAAACCTGACCTGGAACACGGGAAGTATAAACCCACCCAACATATTGTCTACTCCCAATAAGAGCTGACCCAGGAATGGCTGAAAAGCCACACTATCTGTACACAGTTTCCTGCCGCTTATTGCGGCTGACAACTCATATGACTGATTCCTACCCCACTAAGGCCAGGTACCCTTGGTGGCGTGTTGCTTTCAGGTCTCCATCTGCACACCCTCTAGTGGCAGGATCATGTGACTACCAAAGGTTGCTCTGCCACAATACATTGGTCACTAGGTGGCAGCAAAGTGCAAAGCACATTGCACATTCATTAATCCTCAGTGTAAGCACATAACAAAAGCATTATAAGCACATAACTTTTAATGTATTATACATTTGTAACTCACAGGAATTGTAACACAATGTACAAGATCTACTGCCACACGACAACTGTTTCACTCAGCAGCAGTAGAAGGGTACTGGAATACCACATGCACAGTACTTATATAGTATGCGCACAATGCCCAAATAATACCTACAGTACAATACATTGCCAAACATAGCTCACATAAACCAACTCTTATACAGCATGACCACCTATTACATACAACATGCTTCCTTCATGAAAACTTCATGTAAACGCTTGTCTTATGGCTACTTATAGTAATGCATGTGGCAAAATACAAATACATCACTATATTTATTGTATAAAGCAGCCAGAAGATGTGCATACCATTTATAGAGCAGGAAGTAGGCATGTGCAAGCTGAACAATGGCTTAAATGTCTTCCTGTAGTGGGAGACAGAAACTACCAAAATCTAAAAAATGTATTTTAACCTTAAACATATATTGTTAAATTCTAAGGATTAACATTGCTACTATATGTACTGATATTTTTGAAGCATATGAAATTATTCTGTGTCTAAGTCACCTTTCATCCACCACCCAAAAATACTTTGAGGTTTTTGTTTTATTTTTGCCTCATTTTCAGATGTAGTGAAAACATCTGTCTGATAGGGAAACTTATTTTGTAATAGTCAATACTTTCCATTCTCGAGATATTGTCTAAGAATCTCATTCACTGTCAAAACTGGAACGGTATTACATCTTTTAAAAAGAGGCTACGGACATGTTTTAGCTTGACTTCTAATATTTCCATTTTCCAACAGAATTAGCTTTTAAGAAATACATGTCAAACAAATAAAGTGGAAATGAAGAGGGAAATAATCCATATTTATTTCAAGGAGTTGAAACATTATAAAGTTATATTACAAATGATATTCTCACAGGCAATGGTTTTTTGTGATTTAGTAAATTCAATCCCCTATAGCTATCATAAAAATAATCTACAAACATAAGCATAGAGAGTTTCAAGAGCAATATATATAGAGAAAGAACTTTTTCTGTAACTTTAAATTTCTAAAACTTAATCTAATGTATTAGAAATCATTGAACACAAACATAAGGGGTCAGTGAAATACAAAAGTACTTTATAGGCCTTTATGTCACTGTCTGCCATATCCTTGGCAGATGAGGAAAAAATGCTTTAATAGTTAATTTTTATCCATTAACAAAAGTAAGTGAACAAAAGAGAAATAAAAATCAAATTAATATTTGCTGTGACCACTTTTACCTTTAAAATGCCACCATTCCTTCCAGGTACACTTGTTCACAGTTTTGGAAGGAACTTAACAGGGAGGTTGTTCCAAATATCTTGGGGAAGTAACTGCAGATCTTCTATGGATGTAGAGTCACTCAAAACCTTCTGTCTCTTCATGTAATCTCAGATAGGCTCTCAGATATAAAGTTCAAGGCTCTGTAATGCACAAATCAACACTTCCAGGACTCTTTGTTTATACTTAAGACATTGATTGTATGTTTTGGGTCGTTATTCTCCTTCTCCAGAATAAATTAAGACCGAATCAGACATCTCCCTGATTATAGGTGTTTGATTTAGAGAATTTTGCTGAAGTTTCTTTCCATGTGTCTAATTTTTTGCACAGTACCACAAAAATAGATTATAGATAGATAGATAAATAGATGTCATGTACAGCGCCGCAGCCCATGGGGCAGGCTGCGGGCGCGTCCATTTCCCTGCCCACTCCCCAGCGGAGCACATTCAGTTACCTCGCCGCGCTCCTGTTGTGCTTCGGGCGTGCGCTCCTACTGCCAGCCGGAAGCGCGTTCGCCCCCTACTGGGCGCGCGCAGTACTGCAGCTTGATTGGTCTCACCGGGCGCTGACCCTATTTAAGCCCTGCCTCTTTTTCATCACACTGTCGGATCTTTAGTGCCTTATAGCCTATCGAGAAAGAGTTCCTTTTGCCGTGCAGCTTCTGTCCTTCGACCACAAACCTCAGCCGCCTGTCCTGACCTTCTGCCTGTACCCGACTACGACTCTGCCTTACGATTTTGTACCACGGTCATCCTTGACTGCCACCGCAAGTAAGTCCTTCCAGGGAAGCGACCTGGTAGTTTCCAGCAAGTCCATCCCGCTTTGCGGCGGGCTCTGGTGAAAACTGGGTTCTACTTAGACTCCGCTCCCTGGTGTGGGCTTCTACTATCGCTTGCAGTGGTCCAGCGGATCCACTACTGCCTCCCGTTACAGTAAGATCTGGACATGGATCACGTCAAGGTGCCTCGGGCTGGTGAAGTGGACCTTGCAGCTGTCGTTGCGCAGCAGTCATGGTGCAGCAATTCCTGATGAACTAACAGCAGCTGCCATCCTATCCCGTGGCTACGCCACCACCAGCTGCCTTACCTGCGACTATAGGTCCCAAACTCCAGCTGCCGCTACCGTCAAAGTTTGAGGGGGACTCCAAGCAGTGCCGTGGTTTCATCGCCCAGTGCTCCATGCACATAGAATTAATGGCCGACCAGTTTCCCAGGATTCGTGGTCAGTTTGCTTTCCGGGAAGGTTTTGGCATGGGCTACACCGCTGTGGGATAAGAACGATATGGTGACGGCGGATCTACACTCGTTCCTTAAGGAATTCTGTGGGGTATTTGAGGAACCAGCTCGAGCCTCCTCCGCCGAAACAGCCCTCCTAAACCTGCGCCAGGGGCATTTTTATGTAGGAGACTACGCGTGCAGTTTCGCACTTTAGCCTCAGAGCTAAACTGGAACGAGGCAGCCCTGTGCGCCACTTTCAAAAAGGGCCTCTCCGGTAGGGTTGAGGACATTCTGGCTGCGAGAGATATCCCTTCCTCTCTCAGTGAATTAATACAGTTGGCCACCCGCATAGACGTGCGTTTCGCTGAAAGGCGAGATGAGCTACGGCAAGAGCATGAGGTGGTCCGACTCCGCCGTTTTCCACGCTTGACTCCAGTCTTCCAGAGGCCATCCCTACTACCGTCACCAATTCCCATTGAGGAACCAATGCAGGTCGACCAGGTCCAACTTACCAAGCAAGAATTGTCCCGTCGCCGGACGGAGAATTTATGCTTATATTGCGGTAGTCCAGAACATTTTCTGAGGAATTGTCCCCAGCGCCCCAAGCGTCCGGGAAACTCCCGCACCTAGGCTTCGTGGGAGAGGCATCCCTAGGTGCAAGTTCCTCCTCTCCACGCCTGATGATGCTGGTACGGATCGAGACTGATGCTGGCCTAGCGTTTCAGGTTCCAGCCTTTCTGGACACCGGCTCAGCTTGGAACTTTATTCACTACTACCTCGTTCAACGGTATCACCTTCGAGTAGTTCGCCTGGAAAAGCCGCTGGGGATCTCCTCAGTCAGCGGAGAGCTCCTAAGTGACGTGATACGATACACCACCAAGCCTTTGTCTCTTCATGTTGGTGTTCTACATAAGGAGAAAATCACCTTTTATGTGTTGCCCCGCTCCTCCTCGGCGATTCTGCTAGGACTCCCATGGCTGTGACTCCACTCTCCTATGCTAGACTGGACGTCAGGAGAAGTAACTTGCTGGGGTTCCATTTGCTTGAGCTGCTGTCTGGTGGCACCACGCCCGGTGCTTCCCTGCTCTCGCTCCAAGCCCCGCGAGCTGTTGCTCGGTTTACCAGCTGAATATCAAGACTTTGCTGATGTCTTCTCGGAGAAGCAGACAGAGAGCCTCCCTCCTCACCGCCCATATGATTTCCCGATTGACCTGCTACCGGGTACAACTCCTCCTCATGGCAGGGTCTACCCCTTGCCTGTGCCCGAAAATCAAGTCATGACGGAGTATATACGGGAAAATTTACAGAAGGGGTTTATGCGAAAATCCACCTCTCCTGCAGGAGCAGGATTCTTCTTCGTGGAAAAAAAGGACAGTTCCTTACAGCCCTGCATCGATTATCGGGGACTAAACAAGATCACGGTGAAGAATCGGTACCCTCTGCCGCTGATCACGGAGTTTTTCGATTGCCTACGGGGTGTGAGATCTTCACCAAGTTGGACTTAACTGGTGCCTACAATCTGGTCCGCATCCATAAGGGCGATGAGTGGAAGACGGCCTTTAACACCAGGGATGGGCAATTTGAGTACCTGGTCATGCCGTTCGGCCTGTGTAACACCCCAGCCGTCTTCCAGGAGTTCGTGAATGACGTCTTCAGGGATCTCCTATATTCCTGTGTCGTGGTATACTTGGACGACATTCTGGTATACTCACCTAATCTGGAGACTCACCGCGTCCACATTCGCCAGATGCTGAGGCGCCTTCAAACTAACCGCCTGTACACCAAGCGGGGGAAGTGTGTCTTCCACCAAACTAGCCTCCCATTCCTGGGCTACATTATCTCTGACCAAGTCTTGCGGATGGACTCGGCAAAGTTGTCTGCGGTGTTGCAATGGCCTCGCCCAGTCGGCCTTCGGGCAATACAATGTTTCCAGGGTTTTTGCAATTATTACCAGCAGTTCATCTCGCATTTTTCCATGCTGGTAGCTCCTATAGGGGCCCTCACAAAGAAAAACGCTAACCCACGAAGGCCGAGGAAGCGTTCATGAAACTAAAAAACACTTTTGCCTCTGCTTCTATCTTGTCGAGGCCAGACCCCGCGAAACCCATCTCGCTTGAAGTAGACACCTCATCTGTTGGAATCGGAGCGGTCCTCACGCAAAAGGGGCCCACGGGCAAAACGGTCACTTGTGGCTTTTATTTCATTACATTCTCTCCGGCAGAAAGGAATTATACTATCGGAGACCGGGCGTTATTAGCCATCAAACTGGCTCTGGAGGAATGGCGCTATTTGCTGGAAGGAGCTCGGCATCCCATCAGTATCTATTCGGATCATAAGAACCTCCAGTACCCCCAGATGGCCCAGCGACTCAATCCGCGCCAAGCTAGGTGATCGCTCTTCTTTTCTTTTTAACGTCCAGATCCACTTCCGTCCCACAGAAAAGAATGTTAAGGCAGAAACCCTTTCACATGCCTCCGACGTGGTCGGGGAAGAAGTGGTCCCCAAGCGCATAATACCCTCTGAGCGTCTTGTCTCCGCGGCTCCTGTCGACCTCCGGAATGTCCCGCCTGGGAAAACATACGTCAGCCCCGCGCTCCGAAGAATAATCTTGAAGTAGGGGCACTGTTCACTGATGGCCGGACATCCCAGTGCTCGCACTTCTTATCTCACGGTTCTATTGGTGGCCGGACCTCGTTAAGGACGTCAAAGAATACGTCGAGGCCTGTGTCACCTGTGCACATAATAAAACACCTCGTCACAAACCGGCCATGCCCCTGCGTCCCCTGCCCATCCCTACCAGTCCCTGGTCGTACGTAGCGATGGATTTTATAACCGATCTCCCCTCCCTCTTCTGACAGCACTGTGATCTAGGCGGTCACAGATCGGTTTTCTAAAATGGCGCATTTTGTCCCGTTGCCGGGTTTACCCTCAGCCCCACACCTGGCTGACCTGTTTTTCCACCACATTTTTTGTTGGCACGGGTTGCCCCTACAAATCATCTTGGATCGAGGGGTCCAGTTTGTGTCTAAATTCTGGCGGACCCTTTGTTCTCAACTGCAGGTGAAGCTCGACTTCTCCTCGGCTTACCAACCCCAGGCGAACGGCCAGGTGGAGAGGGTCAACCAGGTCTTAGAACAAGTCACAGATTACCACAGCTACAGACGCGGTCAGAAAAAAAGCCCTTAAACCAAGAAAAACTCACAGAAAAAAACTAACTAGGGCCCTACTCTGAAATATAACCTTTATTATTAAATATTAAAACAATGTACAATGACCCTCAAATATATAGGTAGCACTATATTAATATATAGATATCAAAAAGCAGAAACACTCCTCTGGTACACATATTAGACAATGCTAAGATTCAAAAATGGCCATTTCTCTAGTTGGACATCAATACTACAAGCCCTATTTTAATGCTAACAAAGACAAAGTAGTCGTCCCGAAAGGGACGGCCCCGTCTATAGGAGGCTCGCCCTGTTGTACCCTAAACTAGTTGTCTATAGACAATTCTATAATGAGGAGTATATACTGCTTCTACAGCCAATCACTGCACAAAATGTTGCATATACAAATATTGCATAAAAAACGTTCAAGCCAAGAAGATAAACATTTAACCTTAATACTTATCGCTCATGGTCAGAGATTAAGATGTCCAAAAATGCCACCGATATCCCGACGCGTTTCCCCCCTAAAATACATAGGGGACATACACACATGGCTATCTCACACGCGCCCACAATGGAGCCATTGGCTAAACATGCAACCACCACCATTCAGATGATTTGTTTTTTTCTGTGAGTTTTTTTTTTTTTGGTCAACGATTTCTTAGGGAACTATTTGCACCACTTTGTCTCGGCTCGCCAGAATGACTGGTCCAACCTGCTTCCGTGGGTGGAATTTTCCTACAATTCCCGAAATTTGGAATCCGCTGGTGCCTCTCCCTTCTTCATCGTGTACAGTCTGCACCCCCGCCCATCTCTCCCACTAGCATCCCCATCTGAGGTCCCAGCAGCGGATGCGTTGGTCCAAGACATGAAGACCATTTGGGCCCTGACTCGCCAGTCTCTGCTTCGAGCCTCAGCATACACGAAGGCTCAGGCAGATAAGAGGAGGCGTCCTCCCCCAGTTTTTTCTCCCGGTGACAAGGTGTGGTTATCGGCTAAATATGTCCGCCATAAGATTCCGAGTTACAAACTGGGACCCCGCTTGTGGGACCATTTGAGGTGCTTAAACGCATAAACCTGGTGGATTACAAACTCCGGCTCCCACCTTCCATGCGCATCCCGAACTCCTTCCATGTCTCTCTACTCAAGCCCCTGGTTCTGAATCGTTTTTCTCAAAAAGCGGTCCCTCAGTCTCCTGTAGCTGATGCCACTAACGTTTTCCTGGTAAAAGAGATCTTGGATATGAAGGGCATTAGAAGGAAACAATATTTCCTCATCGATTGGAAGGGGTTCAGGCCCAAGGAAAGGTCTTGGGAGCCGGAGGATAACATTCTGGACCGTGGGCTAGTACAGAGGTTCTTCCGGGCTGGAAAGAGGGGGAGACCAAAGGGGGGATACTGTCATGGACGGCGCCGCAGTCTGTGGGGCAGGCTGCGGGTGTGTCAATCTCCCTGCCCGCTCCCCATCTCCGGGGGCGAGCCTTTCCGTGGTCCGGGTATCGGGCCGTGGGCGCACTCGTCCCCTGGAGCACATTCACTTACCTCGCTGCACTCCTCCTGTGCTTCGGTCGCGTGCTCCTACTGCTGGCTGGACGCGCGCTCGCCCCCTACCGAGCGCACGCGGTACTGCAGCTCGATTTAAAGGGACAGCGCGCCGGTGATTGGTCTCACCGGGCGCGACCCTATTTAAGCCCTGCCTCTTCCTCATCACACTGCTGGATCTTTAGTGCCTCATAGCCTATCGAGAAAGCGTTCCTTGTGCCGTGATTGTCTCTTCCGTGTACCATACCGTTCAGCTTCCGTCCTTCGACCACGAACCTCAGCAGCCTGTCCTGACCTTCTGCCTGTCCCGGACTACGACTCGGCCTTACAATTTTATACTATGGTCACCCTTGGCTGCCACCGTAAGCAAGTCCCGCCAGGGAAGCGACCTGGTAGTTTCCCGCCGCAGCAAGTCCATCCCGCTTTGCGGCGGGCTCTGGTGAAAACCAGGTTCTACTTAGACTCCGCTCCCTGGTGTGGGCTTCTACCATCGCTTGTGGTGGTCCAGTGGATCCACTACTGCCTCCTTTTACAATAGATATATGTGTTAATGTTTCAAGTATGCCATATGCAAATAAGATCTTATTCAATTTTGGCATAACTTCTTATAGAGGATGTTGAAACAGGTTCAAAAGGCTACAAACCTAGAAATATCATTGGTGACAATTAGTTAATATGGCAAAGAGCAGAAATTGCAGAAGAAAAGAGGGAACATCAGAGGGGGCGCTCTATAGTGAAAGTACGTTAGATACAATATCAATGTTGCAAGTGAATGGCTTGCTCACCTTTCAGAGTTGTGCTCGTAGTTTAGAGGCACAACTCTCATAAGTACATGGATGGATCTCTTTCCAAGCCCAAGAACGGCAGCCGCTGGTCTCCTTCTCCAAAGCCGCGATATCGGCAGCGGTCGTGAACAGTGGAACAAAGCAGGAATCAAAAAAGTCGCCCCACCGCTTGTTACAAAAAAAAAAATCAATTGAGGCAGTAAAATGGTGCTTAAAAATCAAGGTTTTTATTCAGTTAAAAGTTATCCATAAAAGAATGTGAACCTTTACACCGTATGAGAACTATAACACACTTAACGCGTTTGCCGGCCCGAACTGGCGCTACATCAGAAGAACGTGTTACAGAAACACCCAGGAAAAACTACATATTTAAAAGAAAGAATTTGCTCCTATTGGTCAAAAGCATAAGCCAATAGTAAGACGAGCAACATATACCATTAAAACCTATAGGACTTAAGGAACCAATGGCAAAACAGGCAGGATAGTTTAAAAGAAGTGTCTTATAATAAAACTAAAAGCTCATTTTCTTACAAACGAGAGGGAAATATGTATGGGCCATTCATAAGAGGAGCTACTGGGAGCCTATGTTATCCAATGGAGGAAGATTCCTCCAATCAGAGCAGAAAAAATGCGCTCCATAGAATTCTATGTTAAACATCTCTAAGGTGCTGATTGATGTTGAAAAGTGAGGGAAATGCGAATCAGTCAATCGGCAAAGGAGCTACTATTCCTCCATTATATCCTATGGTAGCGAAACGGACAATCCCATTAAACTCTATGGAGCGAGCAGCTCGACTTCTCATTGGTTGGCGCAGACGGAGGCTCACCTTTCATAACCAATGGGAATACGAGTGGCTTTGTATAGAAAGTAATGCATGTAAAAGTACAATACAGATTGTACAGTAAAAACTAAAAATGGCAATGTTAAATTAATAGTCGATGGACTTCCACGGCAGGGCTCTATTACTAATAGTGTATGTTTATGGTCAAGAGTAGTCCTTTGGCAGGATTTACACATTAATTAGTGTCTCCATCATCTTTTTTTCATGTCAGTGAAGGAAATCACTGACCAAAAATACAAAATATCCGGTTACCAACAAAATCATAGAATAAAATATCCCCAATAAAACGTATTCTTTATTAAAAACATTAAAAATAGCCCCTTTACGATAACCACAAACTTATACACCCGATGGCCTGGACATAATGGGTGCCCCTTATAGTGGGATAGCTCATTATTAGTGGGTTTTGAGCCACATGGAGCCATTGTTCCCTTGATGAACCCAACTAATATGTGGGTTCATAAGCAGGATTATTCTTCATCTTCTGAATTCCTATGCATGATGACAACAGTACCATAGTAAACATTCATTGTTCCCTCTTGTGTATTTTGTCCCAAAACAGGTATTTATCTTTTTGGTGTATTTCGGGTGTATAAGTTTGTGGTTATAGTAAAGGGGCTATTTTTAATGTTTGAAATAAAGTTTTATTGGGGATTTTTTTTTGTGATTTTCATGTCAGTATAGGGGCAGTTTTGCAAAATGTTGGAAAATTCATTTAAGAGTGGTTTGCATGGTTTATAGCCACTTTTCTCCCCTGTGTCAGGTAGAATTGCCAGTAGCATAATGTAATAACATTGCTTTCTTTCTTGCATTGCCAGTAATGTTCAGAGCTTGTATAAATATCTCAAAGCTATTTATCCCAACAGTTTGTTACATTCGCTTTGGACTGGTGCACATGAAAAAAAGGAGATGAGGGTGAACAGGCAATGGAACATGCTAGAATTGCAGTTTTGTACATAGTATTACGAAATGCCTTTATCTGATTATTAATCTCTTTCATCAGTTGTAATATTGTGGTAGGAAAGCAGGTGATACAAAAGGAACCCACACTGGAATACTGGATTGCAGGGTCAGAGAGTGCTTTATTCTATGCTTTCCTCTGTGACTCTGTACCATCTGCCTCACCTTGGTTTTCTTCTCTTTCTTCAAACCTGTTGACAGGCAGAACATTCAAATACATGAACAGCAAAGATACTTACAGAACATAGTTACATAATTACATAGTTTGTAAGGCCAAAAAAAACAGACGTCCATCCAGTTCAGCCTATTGCCGAATAGTGTTGATCCAGAGGAAATACCTCCATGAGGTAGAAGCCAATTGTCCTCATTTTAGGGGAAAAATTCCTTCCTGACTCCAATCTGGCAATCAGAATAAATCCCTGGATCAACAACCCTTCTCCAGAATCTAGGTCCCTATAACTTGTTATATTATTACACTCTAGAAATGCATCCAAACCCTTTTTGAACTCTGTCAGTGAGTTTATCATGACAAGTTCCTCTGGCAGAGAGTTCCACAATCTCACTGCTCTTACAGTAAATAATCCCTGTCTATGTTAATGTAGAAACATTCTTTCCTCAAGATGTAGAGCAGGGGTCCTCAAACTTTTTAGACCGGGGGCCAGTTCACGGTCCCTCAGACCATTGGAGGGCCGGAATATAGTTTTAAAAGGAAGTTTTACTTTGTGGGTCGATACAATTACAGTGATACCCAATTTATTATTGGCCCAGCAGGTATAGGTAGATTTAGGTCCCCCAGCAGACGTAGGTAGAATTAGGTCCCCCAGCAGACGTAGGTAGAATTAGGTCCCCCAGCAGACGTAGGTACATTTAGGTCCCCGAGCAGACATAGGTACATTTAGGTCCCCCAGCAGACGTAGGTACATTTAGGTCCCCCAGCAGGTCTGTAGGTAGAATTAGGGCCCCCAGCAGGTCTGTAGGTAGAATTAGGGCCCCCAGCAGGTCTGTAGGTAGAATTAGGTCCCCCAGCAGGTCTGTAGGTAGAATTAGGTCCCCCAGCAGGTCTGTAGGTAGAATTAGGTCCCCCAGCAGGTCTGTAGGTAGAATTAGGCCCCCCAGCAGGTGTAGGTAGAATTAGGCCCCCAGCAGGTGTAGGTAGATTTAGGTCCCCCAGCAGGTGTAGGTAGAATTAGGGCCCCCAGCAGGTCTGTAGGTAGAATTAGGCCCCCCAGCAGGTCTGTAGGTAGAATTAGGCCCCCCAGCAGGTGTAGGTAGAATTAGGGCCCCCAGCAGGTCTGTAGGTAGAATTAGGTCCCCCAGCATGTCTGTAGGTAGAATTAGGGCCCCCAGCAGGTCTGTAGGTAGACTTAGGGCCCCCAGCAGGTCTGTAGGTAGAATTAGGCCCCCCAGCAGGTGTAGGTAGAATTAGGCCCCCAGCAGGTGTAGGTAGAATTAGGCCCCCAGAAGGTGTAGGTAGAATTAGGGCCCCCAGCAGGTGTGGAGACAATTAAAAATAATAAACTGACTTCATTCAGCTTACCTGGCTCCCCGCCGCTGTCGCTGCTCCCGGACTTCTTCTTTGGGCGGCGTGACATCACCAGGCCGCGCCGCAGCGTGATGACGCTCACGCCGCCCATCCTGTGGACTCTGGTGAGGCGCATCCTTCCTGCGCCTCACCAGAGTACTCTGCAGGAGCGGAGAGCCCCTGCTCTCCGCAGAAGCATCTGATGGCGTCCGGGGCCCTACGTTAGTCCCGGTGCCGCGAATCACCTATGCTAAGGTTCTAAGCCCGGTACCTTAGTGTCGGATCGATTTGGACCCTTTTGATTCGGTGGCGGCGGGAGGGCTCGCTGGGGGGGGACTGTGGGTGGGGGGCATCTGCGGGACGGGAGGGCTTGAGGGCGGGGCATTTACAAAATATGGGGGGGTGCCCTGTGAGTGGGAAGGGCAGAATTTTGGTATACATTGACACCCCCCTCTCCCCTTTTTTTTTTTTTTTTTTTTTTTTTTTTTTTTTTTTTTTTGGCCCCCCAAAAAAAAGTCTGCCTCAAGACCCCCCTTTGGGCCCGCAGAGTGTCCCCCCCCCGTGTGGGCCCCCAACTGTCCCTGCTCCAAGACTTTCATATTACCCGTCACCGCCCACGCACCCCCCATATGTGGGGGGCTGTGGCCGGGGGACAAGTGTGTGGGCGCGCACAGCAGGGGCCCGCTTATAGAGCGCCCGCAACTCAGGGGACTCAGCTTGCCGTTGCCCCCCTGGTTTCCGAGGTGGCGCGGGGGGCCCCGGTAAAAATCCTCGGCGGGCCGTAGTTTGGGACCCTGAGTAAGAAACCCTCTTGTCTAGTACAGCCTGGGGAAAGCTGTTAAGGCTTGGGGGAGATCTCTTGGGGGGGGAAAGTTGCAGAGCTCCTCGTGACCGAGGTCTGTGGCCAAATTTCACCTGCCAAATTTTAAGTGACAATTTAGAAGGGCAAACCTCAGAAAAATCCCCGACTTAATAAGCAGACTTTTGGGTCCGTAATTCATCTGCTCGTTTTCTTATTCTTCTCTTTACAGGTACGCTTTTTGGGGAACACAAATCCCCGCCAAACCACAGCATTATATGTCTAATTGTCTTGCCTTTTAAAAGGTAGTCTTTTTTGGTGAAAACAAATCCCAGCCAAAAACAGCATTTTTAAAGTCAATTGTCTTGCCCAGTTTAAATGGGAGTCTTTTCTGGTGAACAGCAAATCCCCGCCCAAACCCCCCAATTTATGTCTAAATTTTTCTTGCCATTTAAAGGGTAAAGTCCTTTTCCCGGTGAACAGCTGAAATCACCAAGCCAAAGGTCAAGCGGTATTATGATCTAAACGACTTGCCTAGTTTAAATGGTACGTCTTTTCTGGTGAACAGCAAATCCCAGCCAAACCACAGCATTATATGTCTAATTGTCTCTGCCTAGTTTAAATGGTACGTCTTTTCTGGTGAACAGCAAATCCCAGCCAAACCACAGCATTATATGTCTAATTGTCTCTGCCTAGTTTAAATGGTACGTCTTTTCTGGTGAACAGCAAATCCCAGCCAAACCACAGCATTATATGTCTAATTGTCTCTGCCTAGTACTGCTGTACTATTCAGTTTGTATAATAAAGATTTCTCCTATCAAGCATTCTCGATCCGGATGTGATTAGCTTCGCCTTAGCCAGGCGCTGCCTTCGTCCTCTTGTTTGTGTTTGTATTGCCACCAGAGCCGCGGAAGATCTGAGAACGCAGAGAAGCAGGAGACTGTCAGCTGGATACTATACGGCCGGAGTCGGAATCGGCAGGTGAGACACTATATATGTTTCTATTTATCCTCACAGCATTATATATCTAATTGTCTCTGCCTAGCTTAAATGGTATGTTTTTGTCTAGATATTTTGGCCCAGCTCTGTCTTCCATAATTTATCCTGTGTTTATTTGTGTAGCCATGAATCCCAGATATTCCCCTTGAAGTGTCTGCTTTGTGCAGAGCTATTTGTAGCTCCACCCATTTACGACACCTGAATGCCCTAATGCTCAATTTCAACTCATCATAGTTGAGTATAAGTTGCAGAGCTCCGGTCTGTGACCGAGGTCTGATGGCCAAATATCACGTGCCAAATTTCTAAGTGGCAATTTAGAAGTGGCAATCCTCAGAAATATCCCAGAAGTGAGCATAAGGGAGCAGGGACTCTCGCCTTTTTGTAAGTAGCTGCACTTCGTCGCATACTCCTTAATTACCATGCTTGCTATTACTATCTACCTTGCAGCCATCTGCCTCCTATCTTACCACCCTGTCTTGCCCTCAGACAATTTTATCCACATAAGCTCCTCTCTCCTTCCCTCACCTATGTACTCATCCCACACGCTATTTTCCCTTTTCAACCACCCCAAACCTCCAGCTCACATATTACTGCACAAACGCCGCTCATATTCATCACTGAACCATCTGCTGTCTCTTTTCATTCTCCTGCTTCTTGCTGCAGGGGACATCTCTCCTAACCCCGGCCCACCCTCCTTCACTGCTCATCCCACCTCCTCCTCTGCCTCCCATAGAAACCCTGCTAACCTGCTTGCTATTCGCTGTACGTCTTTTTCTGCCCCTTTTAAGTGTGCCCTATGGAACGCCCGATCCGTCTGCAACAAACTCACTGCTGTTCATGACCTTTTTCTCTCCAACTCCCTCAACCTGCTGGCCCTCACAGAAACATGGCTCCAGCCATCTGACACCGCTTCCCTTGCCGCTCTCACCTATGGCGACCTACACTTCACCCACACCCCCGCCCTGAGAACAGGGGGGTGGGGGAGGGGGATTACTTCTTTTCCCACATTGCATTCCAGTCTTTCCCCCCGTACCCTCACTCACTTTCCCCCCTTTGGGGGTCCACACCCCAACTTTTTGGGCCATTTCCCAGATGAGTTGTACAGACCCCCGGCTCACCCCCCAGTTTCGGGATCATTTTGCTCCTGGCCCCACACTTCCTTTTACTAAAATACCCCTTCTCTCTGGGTATTTAAACATCCCATTGATGACCCCGTGTCCCCTTCTGCCTCACAGTTTCTTTCACTAACCTCTTCTCTTGGCTCTCACAGTTTTCTGCCTCCAACCCACAAGATGGGAACTCTCTGGGTCGGGCTTCTTCACTTTCCTCAATTTCTAACTTCACTAATTCTCCTTTTGCCTTCTGACCACAACCTTATCTCCTTCATTTACTAATTCTCACCTTCTCTGGCAAAAATATCACACATTCCGAAATCCGCTCCATTAATATCAGGGAAATCACGCACCCAAAAGCCCCACTGCCCCCAATTCCCCCCTCTCATGTCCTGACCAGGGTGAAAAAAAATTTCAAAAAACTCCAAACCACCCCCGGGCTGTTGGGACCACTCAGACACGGGGCACCCCCAAAAAAAACCAATAACGCCCGCACCCTTGGGCACCGCCTCAAACTCACCTTTCTGCAGCGCTTTTCCCAGGTGGGGGGTTGGAGTGGCTATGGAGAAAGCCCGGAAGCTCCCGCAGCCCTTTCCACTAAAAATTTCATGTCAGTGAAACGGATTTGGGTGGGGAATCCCGGGCCCACCGCAGGCGATGGTATTTAAAGCCACGCCGGGGAACGGAATCAAAGTAGCCCCCGGTTTTCCCCCAGACCCGCCGCAAAGCGGGAGGGGGACTTGCTGCGGCGGGGGGGCTACCAGGTCGTTCCCCCCGACGTGACTTTGCCTGGGGCGGCAGCCGAGGTGCAGCGAGGTACAGAATTGTTTTCCCAAATAATCGAAAGCGGGGGGCTTGCAGTAAGGTCAGGGAGGGGAAATGGTTTTCGTGGCGTGGACGGGCAAAAGGCCGGGGCCGGGGGCGGGAGGTTCGGAGTCGAAAAACGTAGCAAGGTCTTTTTACAGGGAAAAGGAAAATAGACTATGGGGGAAGGGCTTTCAAAAAGGGCAGGGGACAACAAAGATCCAGCGGGGAATTTACGGGGAAAAAAAAAAAAACAAAAATTTAGAGACAGCCCCCGGGAATTAGCCAATTCCCGGCGCACTGCCCCTTTTAAATTACATGAACGAGGGCGCCGCGCGTGGGGGACGCGCTTTGCCCCATTCGGCCAGCGGGGGGCCCGGGGACCGAAGGGGAAAGCGCGGTAAGGTAAAGGGGGAGGGGAGGGATTCGGGCCAGGGGCAAACAGGGGGGACCCGCGGCGGCACCCGTCCCCCCCGGGGGACCTGCCGGGGGGAAAAGGGTGCGCCCGCGGTCCGTGGACCGGAGCGGGGGAAAACCCCGTTACAGTACCCCCCCCCCCTTAGCCCTTTCCCCCTTTTTAGGATCCCAAAAACCTAAAGGAGGAGGCAAGATTCGGATGTTGAAATTCTGGCTCCGGGGAACCTCTCCTGGGGCCGGGAAGCCCTTCCAATCTACGGGGAAGAAGCGTTTCCCCGACCGTTTTATTCCAAAAATGTCCTTTACCCAAAGATGTCAGCGGACTTGGCTATGGGGGGGGGTTTTTTAAACTTTCCCTGAGAAAAAAGGGTTTTCGGGGACCAGCGGCTTAAGGGGGAGACAGGGAAAAATGCGTTTTGGATCCGGAAGAAGGGAGGCAGGGGAGCTTGTACGTAAAAGGGGTTCAACTGCCAAAGAACCCTTGAAGGGTCCAGGAACGGGGGCCCAATTTAAAGACAGGAACCTTCGGGCCCGAGTCCCCTCGGGGAACCCAAAATTTTGTCCCCTGGGGGAAATTTTTTTTTGGGGCGGGTTTTCTCCTTTTATCCGCCTGAGCCTTCATACGGGAAAGGGGCCCGAATGGGAACGTCGCGTCCCCCTGCCAAGGGCCTTGTTATCCCGAATTTGGGCGTTGACAGCGGGCACACCCGAATTAGGGGGCCCAGGTGAAGGGGGGGGGGGCGGTTTGGGGGCCATAGACTCCCAAAAATGGAGAGATCCCGGCGGCCCCTCCGAACGCCATGGTTGTACGAAAATTTGGCCCCAAGGGAGCAGCTGGGCCCCCCAGTTGCCCGACGTCCAGATAAAATTTTTGGCGCGGGTTTTCCCCCCGAATCTGGTTCACCCGCTCCCCCTGCCCATTGGTTGGGGGGGTGATATGTTTGACGAAAATCCAGTTTGGAATTGCAGACGGGACAAAAGTGCACGCCCAAAATTTGGGGAAAAAAATTGGGACACCGCGGTGGGAGACAAGGGTGTAAGGAAAACCCTGGAGTGGGAAAAAAACATGTCGGAAGAAATGATTGGTAATTTTGGAGCAGACGGGCAGGCCGGGGGGGGGGTACAAAAGTGGGACATTTTCGAAAAAACCGGTCATAACCCCCCAAATTGACCAAATTTTTTTCCGGGGGAGGAGGGGGGAAAGGGTCATGATGAAATCCATGGTTTATGTGCGTCCAGGGAATCTCTGGCACGGGCGGGTGGATGAAAGACCTGCGGGCCCTGTGGCGTGGGACCTTTTTCCGAGCACATGTGATACAGGCGAGCGTAAAGCCTTGACATCCTGTGCCGGGGTCGGCCACCAGAAATGCCGTGAGTTTAAAAAGCGTAGGACTTCGTCCCCGGAAATTTAAAACCCAGCCAAAAGAGGGGCTATGGCCCCATTCCAACCCTTTTTTCCTGAGTGCCGGCGGCACAAATTTCTTGCCAGAAGGGAGGGTTCGGGAGATTTTGCGGGAGCCCCCGGGGAACCCAACCGTTGGGGAGAAAAGATGTTTTTGTGACAGGGTTTTTCCCCCGCCACGTCCAGGCTTTGGGAGAGGGGCGTCAGCCGGGAATTTTTTCTCAGCGGGCGGAAATGTTTTCAAAGTGGGAAACGTGAGAAAAAGGAAAACCAAACGGGCTTAGCAGGATTAAGCGCGGGGGTCGGGAAGAAAAAGTAAAATTTTTATGGTCCGTAAATTTGTCGTGGGAGGGCGGCCCCCTCCAGAAAGATGTGCCACCCCTCCGGGGCAACCCTTTGATGGCCAAGATTTCCCCGGCCCCAAGGGGCATTTTTTTCCCTCCGCCGGGGAAAAGGTCTTAGGAAAAAACCCACATGTGAAATTTTCCCCTTTTGGGCCCTTTCCCTGTGGGGAAACCCCCCCCGCCCCCACAAAAAGACCCACCCCCAAAGGGGAAAACGGTTTCTGGGAAATCGGGCCCGGCCAAAACAGGTGCTTTTGGAGAAGGAAATTTTCAACCAACAAACGCCTTCTCACTCAGGGGGCCGCATCTCGGGTTTCGCGTTCCCCTAGTGAGGGCCCACGATGGGAGCCCCCAAAAATGAAGAAGGGGGAATAAAATTGGCGGAAAATTTCGGAAGCCCAGGAAAAGCCCCGGGAAATGGCCCGAAGCCCGGGACAGGACGAGGCCCCTTTGAAAACCGCAGAGGGTTTAGCGGGGGGGGGGTTTCCATTTTTGGGCCCCTTGGTGAGACGATATACCCGGGGAAAGGGTAGGCTGGTTGAGGGAATGAACATTTCCCCACCCTTGGCGTACATTCGATTGCTGCCGCAGACTCGCAAAACCCGGGCGCACTTGGGTTGGGTGCGTCTGAAGAGGGGGGGGAAAAAAATTAGGATGTCATCCAAGTACATTTATAACGCGGGTTTGTACAGGAAAACCGGAAGGCATCTTTAAACCCCAAATTTTTGAAACACTGCGGGAGGTTGCAAAAGCCCGGGGGGCCCCATTACGAGATATTCAAATGTCCTTTTTGGGGTATTAAACGTCGTCTTCCCTCGTCCCCCTCCCAAATTCGATGGGGGTTTTTGGCACCTCGAGCCCCAAACCCTTGGGGAAAACACTTTAGCCCCCTTGGGGCCCGGTCGAAAAGTTCTGCGTTTCAGCGGGGGGGGATGTTTTTTTTTTAAGGTGATTTTTTTGAGCCCCCGGTAGTCCTAACATGGGGGGGAGGGAACCACCCTTTTTTTCTGTACGAAAAAAAACCCGGCTCCGGGGGGGGAGGACTTAGGGAAAAACCCCTTTCTGCAATTTTCCCCTGTATGTAGGCGGGACATGGGCCGGGATTTTCCTCCGGTACGGAAAGGGGGTAACCCTTCCCCGGGGCCGGACGGTTTATGGAAAAAGGTTTCCAAGGGGGCAGTGAAAGGGCCCAAAGTGGTGGCAGGTACCCGGCCCCCTTCCGGAGAATAGCCCCCAAAATTTTCGGGTTTACTCAGCCGGTGGGCCCCTGGCAAAAGCTGGGCAAGGGGGTCGGAGTTTTTGGTGGGCCCCGGGGGGGTACCCCAAAAAGGGGTTCTGGCATTCTGGTCCCCAACGCGGCCCCTCACCTGCTTCCAACCCGCGTAGGGGGTGACGTTCACCGGGGAAGCCCCAAGAGGGATCGCGAAAAAAAAAACGGGACAGAACGGGGGAACCTGATCTTCCCCTTTTTGTAGACCCCCCAACCCGGAGATTTCATGGCCCGGTTATATACGGATGGGAAAAGGTGAGGAGCCCCCCACAAACCGACGAAATCAGAAAAGGGTTTCTCCAGGCGGACTCCCGGACGCGGTTTACCGGGATACCAAAAATGGCATGGAAAAATTTCCCCGGGCTACCCCGGCCCGGGAAAGGGAAAGAACCCCCGGGAACGAAGAACCAGCGAAGTCCCACGGGCCCATCATAAAAACGTGGAGCGGAAAAAAAACTGCACCTAGAGCCGCCCTCCCAGGGGCACCTAGGTGAATTTTTTCCCCGGAACCCGGGGGGAGGGAACAGCCTTTTTTTCCCTTGGGGGAAGCTCCTCCTGCCTTTCAGTGAACCTTTTTTCGATCGGTGGCAAGGAAATTTTAATTCTTTCCCGGGGGGCCCGGGAGGTCTCTTGTGGCCAAAGCGCCCTTTCCCGGGGGGACAAAACCCTTTTTGAAGGGGGCGCAGGGGGCGGCATCGTTCCACGCAGCTCCGAAGCCGGATACGGAATTAAAAACCGCATTTCACCCACAGAGGACTCCCCCCCCCTTGACAAAGGCCCCCAAGGGGGGCCCCGGGACTCGGGCAGAGGAAAGCACGCGCCGGTTTCCTCAAAAAGGGTGCGGAATTCCGGGGGAATTTTTCTGTACCCCGTCACGGGTTTCCTGCCCCAAAAGGGGGTTCCCCCAAGCCGGGGCCTTCCCGGAAATGGCTCCCCAACGAAGGCCCCTTTTAGACGTCCCCGAGGGAAACTGATCCCCCAAATCAGCTCCACGGCATAGAGCACGCTTAATAAAACCCCCGCAGAGTTTGGGAAATCCCGGAAAAGGGGGAAGGGTTAAAAGGGGAAGCCAAGCGGGGGTTTCCCACGGGGGCCCAAAGGAACTGCGATGTAGTTTACCAAGGGACGGGGGACTGCTGGGGGGGATGCGGGGAGCTAAAGATAAGGGCGGAGAGCGGGCCCCAAAATGCGCCCCTTTTTGTGCAAATTTTTTGGGGTTTGGGGGCAACAACCGTCGTAAAAATCCGTTTGCTTGGCAGAGGCCCCTTGGGGGGTTTCCATGGGGGGAAATTTTACTGTAACGGGCTTTTAGTGGTCCGCTGGAAACCACCCCAGGTGATGGTAGTTAAGCCCCGCCAGGGAACGGAATCTAAGTTAAAAAAAAAACCCCCATTTTTACCAGAGGGCCCCCCAAAGCGGGATGGACTTGCTTTCGGCGTGGGGCAAACCCGGGCGTTACCCCCCACGTGACTTTTCCCGCGGCGGGAAACCGAGGTGCCGCGAGGTACAGAATTTGTTTCCAAAATCCCTGCGGTGGGCTTGCAGTAAGGCCCGGGCAGGGGGGCAATGGTTCGTTTTTCCGGACAGGCGATAAGGTCGGGCAGGGGGGAAGAGGTTCGGAGTCGAGAAAAAAGTAAAAAGGTCGGAAAACGGCAAGGCCCAAAAGACTATCAGGAAAAGCTTTCAAAAAGGGGGGGCAACAAAGATCCAGGGGGAAGTGAAGTGGAACCAAAACTTAAATAGAGGGGCAGCGCCCGGGAATTTGCCAAATTTTCCGGCGACTGTCCCTTTAAATTTTACATGAACGAGCGCGCGCTAGGGGGCGCCAAGCGCATTCCGGCCAGCAGTGGGGCCGGGCCGGGCGCAACCCCTTTCACCAGGGCTTTTCCACACGCCCCTTTACTGCGCCAAACAAAAATATTTCACCCCCCTTTATCTAACACTACACAACAAACCCAAAAACCCTTTTTTGAAACCCCCACTCCCCCCTAAGGGCCCAGAGCTCAGGCCCCCGTACTGACCTTTTTGCTGAAGAGCTGGCCACTCACTTCAAAGAGAAAAAATTTAAAAAAATCCGGGCTAAAAAATTTTCTCCTTTCCCCAAATAATACCCATCCCTCCCCAACTCCTCTATCTGCTCTCAGCTCTTTTAACCGGGCGACAGAGGGGAAAAAAATTGGGCCAGGCTTCTCCTGTAAGCGGGACCCCACCACCTATCCCACTTTACCCCATTTCCCTTCCCCCCTCGTCCAGTCTATTTCTCCAGTTCCTCTTCACCTTATGCTATTGTAACCTCTCTTCTTCACGGGGATTTTTCCATTTTCCCTTTAAAAACACGTACAAAACCCCCCTTAACAAAAAAAACCCCTCTCGGGACCTTCCTTGCTCTAACTCCCGCCCATCTCTAACCTGCCCTTCATCTAAAAACTCTGAACGTTTGGTCTACTCTCGCCTAATCCGCTATCTTCTGCTAACCTCTTCTTGACCCTCTCAATCAGGTTTCCGCACCCTCACCCAGGGAAACGGGCCTTTAAATAAGGTCTTAATGACCTCCTAACAGCAAAATCTGGGGAACTACTCCTTGCTGCTTCCTTGGATTTTTCCTGAGCTTTTTTGAAATGTGGATCCCCCCTTTCCCAGCATCTCGCGCCATTCCCCTCCGAACACCGCTCTCGCGGGTTTTCTTCCTACCTATCTAAACCTCCTTCAGTGTTCATTTTCGGTTCTATCTCCCTCCTTTCCCCTTGCTGTTGGAGTTTCCTCGGGGGATCAGTTCAAGGTTCTCTCCTATTTTCATTGTACACACCCCCTTTGGACAAACCATCAGTAATTTGGCTTTCCAGTCCATCTCTATTTTGAGACCCCCAATTATCACCTCCCCCCGGAATCACCCCCCCGCAAAAAAACACAGTGACGTCGGGGCTCGTCTCTGACATCTTTTCCTCTCTCCATCTGAAACAAAACTCACTAAGACTGAACTTCTTGTTTCCGCCATCTACTAACCAACCCCCCCCTGCTATTTTTTTTTCTGTAGTGGTACCACCATTTTTTCTAGGCACAGGCCCCCTGCCTGGGGGGGTTTTATTAGATTCTGACTGACCTTACCCCAAATCCCAAACCCTTCCCGCTTTCCGTCACCTGCACCTAAGAAAAATCCCCCAGAACCGTCGTTTTTTTCCCTGGAAACAATCAAAAATTTCATTACTGCCTTATTCTTTCTCACTTGGCTACTGTAACTCCTTGCTTATCGGTCCCCATTTTCTGCAAACTCCCCCTCTTCAATTTTTCTGAATGCAGCAGCCAGGCTCTTTTTCTTCCCCCCCTTCTAATGCCTCTACCCCGTGGGCAGTCATGCACGGTTTTCCCATTCAGTACAGGATACAGTATAAACTCGTACCCACTCATAAAGCTCTCCACAACGTGCCCCCCCCCTACATCTCCTCCCCGTCCTTTACTACCACCCACCTTCCTCTCTCTCTGCTGCTGTTTTCAGGTTACATCATCAATCACCAAACCCCCCATGCCCTCTCCAAAAATTTCACATGTGCGGACCAAATTCCTGGAAAATCTTCCGGGGCGTCGGCACATTCACAACCCCCCACATTTTAAGAGGGCCCTGAAAAACTTTTTCTCGGGCTGGCCTCCAAATCCCCCAACTGCATCACACACATTTGTCACTCCCTCACTGGCACTCACGCCTTTTCTGATAAGATGTACTTTAGGGGGCAGGTTCACCATTTTTTATGTAACCACCCCCTATTTTGAAACAAGGCGGCCATTGTAAACTTGCACTCTTACCGTATGTTTCACCCTACATCCCCAATAGATTTTTAAGCTCTCCGAGCAGGGGGGCCCCACCTTTTGTCCCTTTTTGTAAAATCTTTTTTTGTGTAAAAGTCTGTACGTTTACCCTTAAAATTTTTAAGTGCTGGGAATAGTTGGGCAATTTAAAAAAAGATTATTATAGATTATTATTATATTGACCTTTAATATATTTATACATATTTATTATGCCACCACAAAGCCGTCTTTTCTGTTAACTAAATAACCCTGATCTTGCTAATCTTTCTGTGTATTTTAGTCCTTTAATTATTTTTAGTGCCCGGCTTTGGACATGTTCAAGCTCTACAATGTCTTTCTTGTGCACTGGTGCCCAAAACTGTATACAACAGTCCATGTGTGTTTTGACCAGTGATTTGTATAATGGGAGAATGATGTTCTCATCATGTCCATCTATGACCCTTTTAATACACCTCGTGACCCTATTTGCCTTGGCTGCTGCTGCCTGACACTAGCTGCTACAATTAAGTGCACTGTCCACTAGGATTCCCAAATCCTTCTCCATGTCACTTTTACCCAGAGTTTTTCTTTTTAACAAGTAATCATGGAATGGATTTTTCCTGTCTTGTGCATAACCTTGCATTTATCAGTGTTAAACCTCTTCTGTCACTTCTCAGGCCAGGCCCTTCCAGATCCCTTTGTAATAGAAAATGATCCCCTATTGTATTAATTACTTGATATTCTACTATGAAATCCATCTGTAAGGTCAGTAAAAATATACTAAAGAGTGTAACATCATAACTTATAGACATGTAGCCATTGGTCCACTAAAAACAGGAGAGGACACTAAGCCACCTAGAAACATATTATATGTGCCTACCAGGTTATGGTTCTCACTACTGTTAAGCTCTGTATCAAAATAATAGTAGTCAAGAGTGGTTGAGATGGAACATTAGTCATGGTGTTAATATAATACTACCCTGTATAAGGATTTGTTATTTATACTGAAGTCCACATAATATATGTTGTAAGTAATATAGAATTTAAAGCACTTTGTGGCACACTGTGTTTTTTTATCATTTAAAGGGGATGTATCGCTTCCTTAGTTCGGCTGATTCATACTGCTCTCAGCTTCTCAACTCTATAAATGCAGGGGCGTTTCTTCCCCTCCAGCTGGATGACATCAGCCCCCCCTGCACTATTCCTGCTGGCTCCCAAGACTCCCCCCCACCCCCTCTCTGAGTCCACCTGTCACTGTGTCTCTCCCTATGCAGTCTTTTTTTGTAAGAGCTGTATACATACCACAGGCTGCATTCAATCTAGACTGAGCACTCTTCTCCTCTCACCCGCTGGAGATGTGTTACGTTGATGTTTAAGCTCTATGAAAGGCACAGATCTCCCTTCTAAAGGCAGGAGAGTTAGGCACCCGGGACAAAACTGTTATGTTTTTTCTTCATTTTAGAATCTGCTGAGTCTGTTTTGCTGGGTGTGAAGAGAGAAAATGCTACCCCCTAACTCTGAGTCAGGCAGGGATCGACACAAATTGTGCTGGGTTTTCCCGATTGTGTAAGCCCTTCAGTGTAATTCTGTTTTCTTCTGGCTGTGTAAAGTGAAAATGTGCCGGTCCCTGAGTGAGAGATACAGGGAATGCCGCTCCATGAATACGACCAGGGGCTGTACAAGAATGTAAATGAGTCTCAGCTAGTGAAATGCAAGGAGGAGGGACGGGAGGGAAACCGACCAGCACTGATATCAGTGGGAAACAAAAACACAAATAAGGAATACGTAATACAAGACAGCTTTGCTAATGACATCTAATTGCAAAGTTGCTTGTTTTCACTGTCCCCTTATTCTGAAGACCATTTAATAAAATGATAAAACCCCTTTAATCTTACATTGAAAGATGCATACAAAGATTCTACCAGGGGTCAACACTGGGCAAAACAAACCATTTAAGTGATTGGTGTGTACTCTGAATGGGGCAAGTGGTGCCCCGGTGGCAGGAGTCCATTGTGTAAGTGTCATGGCATTTTTCCAGTATGTATCATGTGCATAGCATGTATCAAGTGTGTAAGTATCATGTGAGTGGCATGTGTCCTGTGTGTAAGTGTTATCTGCATAGCACGTGTCATGTGCACAGCATGTTAGTAGTGTATAAGTGCCATGTGCATAGCATGTGTCTAGTGTATAAGTGCCATGTGCATAGCATGTGTCTAGTGTGTAAATGCCATGTTCATGGCATGTGTCCATTGTGGGAGTGGCACGTGCATGGCATATGCCCAGTGTGTGTGGCATGTGTAAATCATTAAACCATGGTTTATTACTGAATCCATTAAATATGTGGTCATATGTGGTCATGTTGTGGCAGTATTATTTGGTCTATGATTAGCAATATCATTGAGAACATTAATCTTTGTATACTGATTTGTGCAGTAACAGTATGGTGATAATATTTACTGCTTGTACTAACCGTACTGCCATTATTTAGCGGTATCATTCATAGAAAATTGTCTATATAGCTATTTGTATGAATTTTTGTACATACAATGTCTTATGTTATATAAATACATTCTATTAGACACAATTGTCTTTTTTCCCATTTTCCCATTTAATTTAGCTATGGAGGGGCAGTGTGAGTCAGGATAAGGTCAGGAATTTTTATTTTTTGAGGGTTGTGGAGCCATTAACCCTATTGCCTAGGATACCAAAATGCTTTGTCCTGCCCCTGGTGTCTAGTGTGTAAGTGTCATATGCATGGCATGTAAATCCTTATACCATGGTTTATTACAGAATGCATTAAAACTGGCTACAGATGTATTACATACAGTAAGACACACTTTTTTGATTCTTTATTTAATATTAAAATATATTACAATTACTAATAGCACTAAAAATATCAACATGGCAAAAGTAATGAATTACTAACCCAGTATCCCTATCCCCTTCTCCCAAAAGAGAAAAACACATTATACTTATTAACCTTTCAACACACTTGTTTCCCCTTCTGACATATATTTAATTAAACCAGTGTTCCCAGGCAGTAATAAATTATAATAATAAGTCTCTACCAAAAAATGCTAGACTTTTGCACAGTATATAAAAATTAGTATATTTAATCCACATCTCCACTGTAATGGCAATTACAATCCATTGTTAACCCCTTAACAAGACATGGTGTACTATTACATCATAACCTCGGCATGCCCACGCCATACACAGCAGGAGTTGGCTTTGTATTATAGCTCAAAACCTGCCAGCAGTGGTTGTATTTAGAGATAAGGGGCCATTCAAATGCTATGATGGACTTCTTCTGAGGTATCTATCAAGGTATTATGAAAAAGGCACCCTGATGGATACTGTGACATAGCTGCCACAGCCCCATAGCGATCAATAGAGCAAACATAGTCCTATGTGGACTAAGTTTGCTCTATCTAGTGTACGTTTTCCAAGCGGGACTCAAAAGTGTGGTAAACTAAGTCCCGCAAGAAAAGCTCATGCTGCCAGGAAATAAAGCAAACGTAGTCCACACAGTATTCAGCTCTATCTTTATTCATTGTTCCCTGACAGATACATTGATCATTACGCAATGTGAACAGCCCACAGCTCTGGCTCTTGATCTTTGCAGTACAATTACCTAAGGAAAAGTCTGCTCATAGATTACTCATTTCACACCCTCAAAATGTCCCTTATATAGACTAATGGACGCCCCAAATAAAAGGGTTTGTCTTCTTCTCCATTCTATATTGATCCTCTTCTCATTTACAAGCTGAGTTTGGTGTCCTTAGTGAGCCCAGACTGGAGACTGTCCATTGCAGAGTCACTCAGGGTGAGCTCTTCACAGCACAGGACACAAGATGGTCTTTCCTATGTACTCTTCACTCTTCCTCTCGCTGAGCTATTCCTGCCCATACTTGCGGGTGGTAGGAAGATCTCAGCTGGTATGAGAAAAGCTGTCCAGATAGCTCTCAGGTTTTTTTACACAAGATATGACATGTTTAATGCATGTACAAGGCATACGTTGAAAATTACAAATAAACAAAAAATAAAATCCTCTTTTTGTGGAGTGTCTGTAAATTTACAGACGGTTGATAACCCTGTTGATATACAATAGAAAATATACAGAAAGAGATCTATAGTCTGGCAGGTGTATATAGTAGATACTTTTTTTCCATCTGTAGCGTGTATGCATTTATTCCAATACTTTGCAACTAGCAGTGGGTATTAGTTTAATTTCTGCCTTAGTAAAAAATAATACCATTTAGAAGATACACAGCACTTTGGGAAGCTCATTGGAAGAGTTATTGTTTCCTTTTTTTACTAGTTACTGTGTGTAATAGTTGTAAACTGTTATTCTGAAAAATTCTCAGGAGCATTCTTATTAAATGTCTGAATTGCAAAGAGCCAGCTTTCCCTAAAATATAAAAGGTACCTTGTTTATTTCCCTTAAATAAATATTGCCCCACATTGGTGAGAAATCATAATTTCCTTTTAAATTCCTTAGTTTTTTCATCTTTAACCAAATTAAGGCTACAGTGTTCCATCTATTTATGGGTACAACCGAAAAATGCCTAATTTCCAGTCCTTCAAAAATGATGCACCTTGCTAAACTTTTATCATAAAATAAGTAATGTATCTAATGTACTGTATCCAATGTACTCCTCTGTGTATCTGCATCTGTGTATGCCAGGAAGGACCCTACCTCATTTATATTCTGTTACTGTAAATACTGAATTTTTATTGTGTAAACAAGAATGGTATTTTTTATAAGATATATAGTTGTTGAGGTCAACAAGAAAATTAAAAAAATGTGAGTAATCATTCCCTGTACACATAATTAAGACAATTTACAGTGTTCTCCTTACACACTTCAAAAACTACTGTCGAAGGTTTTATGTAGTGGACTTAAAAAGAGAATAAATGAATGTTTCAAATAATTGATATTTGTTCATTCAAATTTGGACCAGCACAAAGAATATTTTAAATATTTAATTAGTTATTTAACTTAAGACCAATCTGAGGATTCTGTCTTGTATAAGGTACATAATGGCCC
Organism: Phyllomedusa bahiana; assembly: GCA_025379985.1. NCBI lineage: Eukaryota > Metazoa > Chordata > Amphibia > Anura > Hylidae > Phyllomedusa > Phyllomedusa bahiana. The sequence continues at coordinate 34,529 of JAODAL010017611.1, forward strand.
AGTTAAAGTTCTTAAAAGTGGGGAAAAAAAGAGAAGTTGAAATGTTATAGCTTTACAACTGGTTGATAAAGTACCAATGTAACAATAAAGATCTAGGAAATGTCTTGAACTCGGATTCACATTGTATGACACATTTTTGAAATCTTTGATAGTTCATATTTTAAACAGATCAATAATGTTTTTGCATAAAATTGAAAAAAGGGAGGAAAATTTTTATGACTAATGAGAGAGCCAAAGGACAAATATACATGAAGTAATGTAAAAAACAGTATATTAAAGAGTATAATAGATTTAAATCCTTGCGGATGTATTTTAAGGATAACAACAGATTGTTAAGGAAAACCAAGACACTGGCATCAACCCTATAATTTTTGGTATATAAATTAATCCTTAGTTTTACATTAAACAATGACTACTTGACATAGACATAGACATAGACATAGACATCTACTTGACATAGAATAATATATTTTGTGGCCAGAAATAAAAAAATTTGATATAACAAAAAGACTAAAATACAATCTCACTGATTACCTGACATAGTTGTTTCAATGACAGCTAGACAGGGTAGCAGTTCTGTATGTATTTTTAAAAAAATTGTCTTGTCTGCATTACTTAACTTAATGTGTCTGCATGGAGTATGCGTTTTTTGCCTACACACTTTATAGAAAACAAATAGAAAGTTCAAATGTAAAAAAAAGAATTAGAATTTGAACGTTACCTATTACAGCATCAATAATTTTTTATATTAGCAATAAATATTGCACATCATAAAATACTTTGACAGAAGAATATGCCAAGATATTCTGAAGACTTTAAGCTTTGTCTTAGTTAAATTTGATGCATCTGAAAAATCATAAATAACTGCACATTATGTTCCCACAAAGTTTATTGACTCCGAGAAACCGGACACTTCCTTGCTTCCATTCTTCTTGGTCTCAGGGGCACAGTTGGGAAAAAGCATATTGTTATTCCCATAATATTCTATTTTCTCGATCCCCCTTACACAGCATAAGATCATATCTCTGTCCATAGAGAGCAACATTTTTATCAGAATTGGTCTTGTTTTTGCCAGGAATTGGAGCATTTACAAGCAGTCAAACTTAGCAGGAAGAATTTATCATGACCAAGCTTTTCTTATAGCCAATTCTGTATGAATGGCAAGACAAGTCAGAAATTCTTCTTTTACTCATATTAAGTCTCCCTTTTGTTAACTAAGAAATAGCAGTACTGCATTGTTTAACAGCAAGTATATCCATATGGTAGGGCAAATTCTGTCTATATATCCTTATGTCTGAACAAGATCTGACAGAGCAATAAATAAAATTGATAAAATCCAATGGAATTTTTTTTCATCTTCAGTTAATCCTGTTGCACTCTTCTCCTTCATTTTAGGTGCAATTTTGCTCAACTTCCTCCCAATAGTTAACGTTAGAAACATTCTTTGATTGTAGTGAGTCTCTTTAGAGAGGCTAGCTGTTTTAAGGTTTTTGCTGTAGCTGGCAGTGGTAGTGCAAATTTTCCCATGTTCTGCAGGAGGCAATCTACTAATTTAGACAAGGTGGTATAGCTGCAAGATTAGCCATTCATGTGTCTGGTCATTGTAACAAGTCACAGTTAATCTGCCAAAATAAAAAGATAATCCCGGAGAACCCCTTTAATCTTTTATTTGTATTCATCTTCACTGTATGTTTCTCCTCTTCTTTCGTTTTGAACATTAAGCTGTTTAAATATCAATAAAAACTGAACAAATTGAGGTGCTCTAAAACTTTTGACCGGCATTGCATATATAGTCACATCTACCAATATTCACATTTTTACCTGATTCAGAAAGGTAATGACCTATTCAGTAGTAGTAAATACAGTACTATCCGTACCCATAATCATAGTTCACTAGTAATGCAGTAGGGAACAATTAAAAAAAAAGTAAGTGCCGAACAGAAAACCTTAAAGGTGCGGTAGCACACTGCTGACATCATTCTTTTTAATATGTTTAATATAATAGCTAGAGTCCCATTTCAGATTCAAACCAATGTCAAGTTCAATCCAAATCCATGCAATTTGGGTCAGCCTGAAATTACTTTTGGCAAAAAAAATGCCAAACAGCTGACCCCAGCCCTTGGCTTGTGTGGTCAAAACACATTGCTTTGAGCATATCTAACCTGTAAAGGCTACATGGGCAAAAACAAATAACATAACCATGGCAATCCACTATGGCTACCTTTACTGCACTTTCACATGATGAAGCCATAGCAATTATAAGTTGATGACTTTTTTGCAGTCTCAGTCTAGCACTTCTATGCGGTTTCTCTGATGTAAAGCACATTTATCCACACATTTAATTATTGCTACTTATTCTGCTGGTTCCGTTTCCAGTCATTGGGTGGTAGGGCCTATCTTATTTTGCCATATTTTAGATATTATAACTACCTGTGACAGCCACATAGCAGTGAGTAATTTCAAGACTTAATAAACTGAGAGCTTTATTGTTTTACTATTTTGGCAGAAAAAAATTACTTTTTTTTTATCCTCGGAAAACCTCTTTAAATTGTTTTTTTTTGTTATCTTAATAACACAATTATTTAACTAATGTTACTGTGGTGATATCATAGGTGAAAGTGCAGCAATCTCACATTTATGAAAACTTCACCATTAATACAAGAGATGATATTAGATCAAATGTACACCTGCTCATGTACGACTGCACAGGTAAACAAGGATAAAGTAATAAAGAAATAGCATAATTCATTATTTTGGATGCATTCACCTTTTCTTCACCGACTAAATTCTTTTTATGTGAATAAAATACAGTAATTGCTTAAATCACCATCTGTTGTTAAAAAAGTAAAAAAATTACAGCGTTAGAATAAAAACTTCTGCTGAGGTAGACTGAATATATTTTGTTCCATAGATTACAGTTTTTTATAAAATGCTCAATTTTTGCTTACAAATTTGTAGGTTCATACATTTTTTCCCTTACAGGACTATACCATTTTGTAAATAGTTCTCTGTCACTTTAAATGGACTTCTGGCATCTGAGAGACTGGTCAGTGATACTTCCATATGTGTTTTTATTGTACAAATGCGCATAATAAATGTATGTTGCTATGTTGCAATGTTTGTATATTTAGTCTGTATCTGGGATGGTTGTAGGGTGGTGGGCTGTGGCTGGTGACAGGTGTGGTTACCACAAGGAAATTACAGATACTGGAATAAGCCCTAGAAGAACCTCATACTGGCAAAATGGATGTGCATGTGCATGGGTGGTGACATTCATTCTTTGCACTACCCCATTAGGAGGACCCGTGGTGATGTGTTAAAAGGCTCTTTTTTGATTCAAATGAGAACAGCCTGTAACTGGTTAATGAAAAATGTGGTTGGCCTTTGTCCTGAGAAGTAAGCACAAGGCTTTAACATCAGGCTGCTTGTTCATTTTTTCCATGAAATGAAGAGGGTTCAAGCTGCCAAGGTGCTAGGGGTCTGGAAGCCAAAAGAAATGGGACAGGCCTGTGTGAAGCTATACAAGTCGTTCACGCATGTAGTGAGGGGTGAGTCTCTGACAGAGAAGTGGTTGGGCTTTTTTTTTCTTTTTTTCATAGGAGTCAACACCACAGTGAATGACAAGCTAGTGAAGTTTCTCTTTCTACTCTCTTGGGGCTAGGAAGCAAAGTAAATTGCTTGCTGCATTCCACTGAAATGGTGTAGACTGGGTCATGAGCCTGTGAGTTTCTAGCTCGTGGAGACTGCTGGGGCTGCTTTTGACAATTTTCATACAGAGTTAGGAGTACGTGGCCTCTTTAATACTCTTTCATGCCTTCTGCCTAGCCCAGGGTTGAGCTTGGAACAGATTTTGTATCATTACCACCTGGGTCCAATCTATGGCTGAGGTGATAAATTTAAACCCAGTATTTTCTTTGCTTCTTTGTCTGTGATTCCCTCCCTTTTTCCTGTGCGATTGTTAGTGACATCTGGTTTTGGACTCTAAATTGGTTTCTTGACTATTCTTTGGGTTTCAATTTGGTACCATGAACTCTCCTGGCTTAACTTCGGCTCATTTGACCTTTCGTGTTTCTATCTGTTTCTCCCTGTCCTCCCTTGCTTTTCCTATCTGTGCACCCCACCTTGGTCTTTTGTGGCCAAGTCCAAGTCCTTTATGTCGAACTCTGGTAAATACCAGGGGATAGCCTTAGAATCTGTTTCCCAGAGGGTATCTTACTTCAGACAGCAGTTAATGAGTGGTCTTTGTTTGTGTCAGCCTTGTGTGGCTGTCTGGGGAAATGTTTGTCTGAAAATTCCATCCTGGGAAGTTGCTGTGCTTCAATTACACACATTATGAGTAACCTGTAGGGGATAATCCCTGGTGTGGTGAACCACAATTAAGACAGTAGTAGGGGGGCTGACAAGAAAATTCTTAGCAGTAGTGGGGTGGTGGATAGTTGCTTTGGGATTTCGTTGTGCTACAACCTTGTACAGTTGATTCAATGTTAGACTTGAAGCATAGCCTATAGTGTGTACTTGGGTTAAAGGCCTGATTAGTCACAGGCAGGTTCTAGAAAATAGTGGTCGTGAAGTGTGGTCCTTTAAGGTGGGGTTTTAAGACACAAGACTATCTACTCATGCCTTTCCAATGGTGGTTAGTAGTGACTCTGGTGGAAGGAGGTAGTCTACTAAGCAAAATGCTGGCAGGAAAATTACACAGAATTTAGAGCCCTTTAGAGCAGGTTCTGATAAAAGGAAAAAGTCCCCAAGTACTGTAGATGGCTAGAACCAAATAATGGATTTAGAAAGGGGATACTGCGAAGAAAGGGGAGTTTGAGACTTTTAAATATTGTTCACATTGTATTGTTGAAATAGTTGATAGCAGTACAAAGTGTAACTGTAACCACAAAGCTTTTGTGCCTTAAAAGGGTTGTCTCACTACAAGGATTGCTTTTTATGTTAAAGATCTTGTAAAAATAAGTCACTTTGCAATATGTGTCCATTAACAGTGTCCTACCCGTTCCTAGATATCCCCCCATTTATGGGCTACATCAGCTCCTCAGGTCGCTATAGCAACAGACCTGTTTGATCTCTCATGATAGGCTGCCAGTTGCTATAGATATAGACCTGGCTTCTACTTCAGCCTAGTAGAAGCCAGTAAACATGCCCCTGAATTCAAAGTGAAACCAAGAAAACAGGACTGAAGTAAGATTAATCAATGTAGTGAGACAAACCCTTTAACTAAGAACTGAACCAACAAGCATTGCTGAGACACTCTATGTAAAAAAACAATTAAGTAAACTTGTTTTGTTGTCATTTCATTGTTCTCCTAGTGACTTCTTTTTAAGGCCACCACACGAGAAAGTGAGAGAAATTTCACTCTTACAAATTTCCTACTGTACAATAAGTGCTGTGAGCTTAGTCAAGTGAACATTGAAAGTTAAAATCACACATTTACATATTTAGTAATATCTAGAGATGCTGCAAAAGAATGAATAAGAAATGCAAATAAGTGGAAATAAGCTAAGAAAGAAATAATGAGAGATGGTGGGAGAAAATCTCTACACTTTTAGAGGTAAACTTATCAGCACTAAATCACTTACCTGTGTATTACAGTTAGGATAGTGATTCTTATTCATGATTAAATTAAGGTCCATTTACAGAATGACTGTAAATCAATCAACTGTAAACTGATGTTATATTTTAATTCACACAAACGAGTTTGTAGAGATCCTGCAATGTTTTAATAGAAAAATGAAGAGGACAAATCAAAAACATCATTGTTCTCTTTAATTTGTAAAAAACTGGTCATTTCTGGAATATTTTTAATTAAATTTAACTAAGCCTTAGTTTGCATCAAGCTTTTCTCCACAGTTTAGAGTGAAATTTGTAAAAGCTTCAGAGCTTCAAGGCTCAACAAGCTTTCATTCAGAATCATGTCTGCCTTATGCTCCTCTCATTAGTCTCGTCCAGGTATTTTGCCTTCATTGTCTTCCCTCTTTCAGAATGGACATGTCTGCTCAAGTATTGTTCTCTAGAAAAAAATGCTCAAAGGAATATTCATGGATATAACCTGTATGAATATGAATAACATTCCCTCGACACAGCTGCTTACACAATCTCTAGGAGGTGTTTACCAAGAAGCAGGGGTGTAATACATGACTGAATACAGAACCCAGACTTTACCCTATGACTAATTTAAACTCCAAACGAGACCTTAAAATTGATTTAGACCTCAGACTTCAAAATAACTTTAGACTCCAAACCCAACCCTAATTCAGACTTTGGACCCCAGATCAGATGTCAACATATACCATACCTCAATGGTTCTTCTTAACCTTAAGCCATCTTTACACTAGGTTGTGATGATGCTCAGCATCAGGAAACTTATGTTCAGCAAAGAATGTGTGAGGAGATGAACACTCAGGGGTGAAGTGTTAAGTGGTAGCCACTGTGATGTATTGGATTTGATTTGCATCACTAAGACTTCAGAGATCTAAGGGTTACAGCTTATCGGTAAGTAGTATACTCACAGAAAGGGAAAAAAGTCATAAAACTTAACATTTAATGAATACCAATATTTAAACTGTATTATTCAAAGTTACCCAAAAAAATAAAGAGCAATGTATGTTCCATCCAAGCAAAGATATAATAAAGGCTTACAAGAGATGGAGACGAAAAGCAAACATACAGGGGACTCATCATCAGGGCCGTTTCTAGGCTAAATTGCACTCAGGGTAGGGTGAACAAATTTCTCCCCTCCCCCCCAATAAAATGTGCCACAATGCGACACAGTGCACCACCATCAACCAAATATACAAAAAGCTTTAACACAATATTCTACGTATAAAAGTATTAAATAATAGTCATACAGGTGCCAAGTAATACCAATATCCTACTAAGACCACATATCACCAGCATGTAGTGACCGAATACCGCCACACCGTGACTACATATCACCACCACATAGTGACAGAATGATAGTACCACACCATGACCTCATATCACCAGCACATGGTTACTGAATAATACACAATACCATTACTGAATATAAACCATTGCACTACTACCAATATTACTGGCATACAGTGACTATGCAGGGGTGGATACCAGTTGTACAGGCTCTGCAGACATAGCTTGAATTCCAATAAACAAATGGACCAGCGAAAACGGCATAAGGTGAATGTAAAAACACCAATTTATTCATGCCCATAGGCACAGTTGTAAAAATTCTCGTGAGACAGGGTGATAGAAAAACTACCACTGACGTCTAGACACAAAAACAGCCGACGCGTTTCGGGCACATCTTGCCCTTACTCATGGCATAGTAAGGGCAAGATGTGTCCGAAACGCGTCGGCTGTTTTTTGTGTCTAGACGTCAGTGGTAATTTCTCTGTCACCCTGTCTCACGAGGGTTTACTACTGTGCCTATGGGCATGAATAAATTGGTGTTTTTACATTCACCTTATGCCGTTTTCGCTGGTCCATTTGTTTATTGGAATTCAAGCTGTGTATCCTGTGCAACTGGAGCAGGGACCGTGCGACACTGGCAAGCTGTCATATTCCTGTCTAAGGGAGGTGAGCTGACTCAATTACCTTTACTACAAAGTCTGCAGACATATAAGCGATTACAATAAAGGGACTTACAAGAGATGTCTCTGAAGAGTTGCTCTCTTTCTCTTTTTTTCTCCATCTGTCCCAGACCGCCATGACGTCTTCTCCTAGCCATAACTCTTTACTGTAGAATTTACAAAACAAATATCTTAGACTCCTCAATTTATCAGCACTTCCCAACCAATTCCTACCTCTGTACAAACTCCCCATCTATAGCACCCCAAATGGTAATAATGAACCCCTTGTGTCCCAAACAGTGTAGTAGGTACACCCCCAAACTAGGCAGGCAGTCCTCAATTAGGTAGGTGTATAGCGCCCCCATTAGGTAGGTAAACTTATAGATCCCCCAATAGGTAAGTATATCAGTCCCCTATACAGTAGATAGGTAGTTATATAGGTCCTTTCCCAATAAGTAGAAATATAGATCCCTATTATGTAGTTATATAGGCCCCTGTAAGTATTTTTTCCCCTGGTAGCCATGTAGAAGCCAATGTAACCAGATAGTAGCCCCCTGTAGCCATGTAGTAGCCCCCTGTAGCCAGTTAGTAGCCCCTGTAGCCATGTAGTATCCCCCTGTAGCCATTTAGTAGCTCCTGTAGCCATGTAGTATCCCCCTGTAGCCAGGTAGTAACCCCCTGTAGCATGTAGTATCCCCCTGTAGACAGATAGTAACTCCCTGTAGCCATGTAATAGCCCCTGTAGCCATGTAGTAGCCCCTGTAGCCAGATAGTAGCCCCTGTAGCCAGATAGTAGCCCCCATGTAGAGCCGTAGCAATAGCAGCCCCCTGTAGCCATGTAATAGACCCCCTGTAGCCATGTAGTAGCCGCTGTAGCCAGATAGGAGCCCCCCTATAGCCATGTATTAGCCCCTGTAGCCATGTATTAGCCCCCTGTAGCCAGATAGTAACCTCCTGTAGACATGTAATAGTCCCTGTAGCCATATATAGTCCCCTGTAGCCAGATAGTAGTCCCCTGTTGCCATGTAGTAGCCCCTGTAGCCAGATAGTAGCCCCCTGTAGCCATGTAGTAGCCCTCTGTAGCCGGATAGTAGCCCCTGGTAGCCCTGTACTAGCCCTGTAGCCAGATAGCAGCCCCTGCACCAGATTGTAGCTTCCTGTAGCCATGTAGTAGCCCCTGTAGCCAGGTTATATGCCCCCTGCAGCTAATGATAATAAAATTGAAAAAATAATGCACTCACCTCTCAATGGTCCCCGCATTCAGGTCCAAGAGTGGGTAAACAGTGTAAGCGGCGTGACGTCCCGGATCTCCTAGGCTGGTAGAGGCTGCCAGCTTAAAAGATTCAACGTCACAGGGGGCCAAGCACCACGCCACCAGCAACGCTGATTTGTATGTACAGCGCTCACTGAGCGCTGTACATACAGGGGAGGAGGCAGGACGGGAACGATCCATCCTGCCTCCTCCATGTACCGACAGCTGCTCTGAGCAAGTACAGCTGCTGACTGACTCTACACGGCTGTTTTACAACGGCCGTGCAGAGTCAGAGGCCAATTGCCGGACAGGCGAGGCGGGTGGCCGTGGCCCATCTCGCCTGCCCCTAGGAATGGACCTGCTCACCATAATAGAATCAAGGTAAAGAGCGAAAATATGCTATCCCTAGCCTACAACAACAGGGTGGTCTCTTGCATGTGCAGCATTGTCTGTTCCTTCCACACCATATCATGGTGCATTTATGATCCAGGGGGAGACCGGACGTGTCATTATAAGTCTACCGTAGCATCAATTGTGGTGAGTACTCTTGCTCCTATTATGGGATTCTAGCTCTACTATTTATGTGAAGACTGCTATCATCAGAGCAGGTAACATTGCATTGGTCTTTCTAAGACTGCATTTGGAAATGATTAGTCACATCTGTTTAATAATGTACTTTGTCAGCATGGATCATTTTTATCGGAATCTCATACAATTGAGTTCTAAAGACATTTTTCTATACAAATAACTTTCACCTATTTACACCCCTGGACTGTATGTACAGGTATGACCTATTCATTTCTTTATTCATTAATTTATGTTCTATCATATCTCCTCTTCAGGGAATCTATTGCTATCCAGAGAAAATCGAAGCATGTTGGGACAATATTTGAGGGCTTATTAGGGTGTTGGTAGTTTATTTAAAGGGGTTGTCTCACTACATTGACTCATCTTACCTCAGTCCTGTTTTCTTGGTTTCATTTTGAATTCAGGGGCATGCTTACTGGCTTCCACTAGGCTGCAGTAGAAGCCAGGTCTGTAGCTATAGCGACCAGCCCTGGCAGCCTATCAGGAGAGGTCAAGCAGGTCTGTAACTATAGTGACCTAAGGAGCTGATGCAGCCCATACAAGAGGGGATATCTGGGAATAGTTAGGATACTGTTAATGGACATATATTGCAAAGTGACTTGTTTTTGCAAGGTCTTTAACATAAAAAGCAACCCTTGTAGAAAACTCCTTAAAGAGTGCGGTTTCTGACAGGTATGCTCTTTTTAGGGTAACCACTCTGTAGTTGTAGGCTATGGATAGCATATTTTTGTAGTACCCTGTGGTCTACTAGGGTGAGTCCCCTGTGTTTTTGCTTTTTCTCTTCATCTGTTGTTAGCCTTTGTGATATCTTTGCTTGGATGGGACATATATTGCACTTTATTTTTGATAACTTTATAATAATACATTTTTAAAATTGATATTTATTAAATGTTAAGTTTTATGATTCCTTCCCTTTCTGTGATATTATGTTATGTGTATATTTGACTGATCAGGGACTTTTAGTGGCTTGCATTTAGCCATTAGAGGATACCTTAAGATTGTCAGTAAGCAATGTAAACAAGTTTCTGTATTTCAAGATAAGTAACACAGCAGATAGTGAAGTTACCATCACAGCCACTGCTGGAGCAATGAGAGCAGAAAGGGGTGGCTGGAAATTTTGGAAGCTTGCGTGCAAAAGCAATAGATGTTCATAACGCTAAAGAGAAGCAAAATTAGAAAAGCAATGTATTTGGTAATAGTCTTTATTTACCTTTGTGGTTAAGAAAAATGCTTACCGACACTTGGGAATGAATAAGGACCTTGTGGTTAACAAAATTGTTGGTGTACGGATAGCCTTCTGGTCTCCAAGGCACTAAACAATACAAAAGGTGGATTGGTCCAGCATCCAAATGAATTAAGTGGTGAAATAAAATCACACTTAAATAGAATCCATTAAAAAGAGAACTGTGTGAACAGAGCCTCCATTCCCGATTCAGGATTTTATTTCACCACCTTTTTCATTTGGATGCTGGACCACTTCACCTTTTGTATTTTTTATTTACCTTTGCCTACATGTTTAAAGCTAATCAATAAAACTGGAGAACTTTAACTTAAAGGGGTTGTCTCGCTACAATGATTGGGTTTTAATTAAAAGATATTTAAAAAACAAGCAGCTTTGCAATATATGTTCATTACAAATGTCCTACTGATTTTGAGTAAGCCCTGTTAGTAGGAGTACATCAGCTTCTAAAATTTCTATAGCAGCCGACCTGTTGATCCTTATCTCACTGGCTGTCAGGTCTGTATGACTCATACAGGTCAGAGCAGAGAGCCCCTCCTGCACAGAATGCTTCTGTAGTGGAGGGAGGGGGAGGGAGGACTCTGGCTTCTGTGTCCCTGCTGCCTGGATTAACCCTGTGTGTGCCTGCTTCCTCCTGCTCTCTACACAGATAGATGTGACAGCAGTGACCCTGTGTGTTACTATAATCATGATGTGTCTGTGGAGCTGTCACTATAGTAATAGAACAGATAAGGCATGTGAACAGTTCATGCTTTGCTGTACTAGTGACACATCCTGAGTATAGTAACACTTCCCAGCTGCCCTGTGTCTGTTCTGACAATGTAAGCTAAGCAGGGGGTATAGGAACACTTGCATCCCCCCTGCTCTGGCTCAACACTCATAGATCAGCCCTCTCCTGTCTCCTGACTGTGGAGACAGCAGCAAGAGCTGCAGCAGACCTAGGCAGGCACACACAGGGTTAACTCTGGCAGCAAACCCCCCCCCTCCCCCTTGCTGTATAGAAGTTACAGAGGAGAGCTTTCTGTGTGCTGAGGGGAGGGGGGAAGAGGGAGGAGAAGAGGCAGACAAGCTAGCACACCCCTCAATTCAACTCCCAGCCACAGACAGAGGCTGAAAGCTTTTAATGAGACAACTCCTTTAATATTTTGTTGCACAACCTTTTGAGGCAATTACTACAAACAAAATATGTAACTACCAAGAAGAATTCTGCATTGTCCACAGGTATGTTGGCAAACTGCTCCAGCTGTCTCAGGTTTGAAGGTGCCTTCTCCAGGCTGCAGGCTTCACCTTCTTCCACAGATATTCAATAGGATTTAGATCAAGGCTCATAGGAGACACTTCTGAATAGTCTAATGCTTTGATGTCAGCCATTCTTGGATGTTTTTAGCTGTGTGATTTGTGTCATTATCCTGTTGGAGGACCCATGACATGCAACTGAGACAAAGTTTCCTGACTCTATTTAAAATGCCTTGGTACTCTTGAGATTTCATTGTACCTTGTAAAGGTTCAAGACACCCAGTCCCAGATGCAGCAATGCAAAAAATAAACCAAGCCTATTGAAGTAGCTGGCCGAAATGCTGAGCGGTTGCACATCATCTGAGCTCATGCCATACAGCCCTGTGAAAGCCTGAAAATCTTGCCTACATCCTGCTACCTATCACCTTTGAGGCTAGAGCATTCCTGGGAGCACTTCGAGCATGGCTGGAGGTATCTGGGCATCTCTGATGGCCTGTTATGAGCATTCCGAGACAGCCGCTCCTGTTGTGATGGCAGGAGATCCGCTATTTTGACTGCATGGCTGCTGTTTCCCTACTGGCACATAGCGCGATCATCGTGTTGCACGGCGTGAGTGAAGTCTCACACCCATCCACCCCTAGTGTTTGGTTAGGGGACTGTGTGGGACAAGCATTTAGATTGTTTTGTATCATCTGGTAACAGTGTTACAAGGTCTTTGACTTCCTCTCTACAGTTGCTGGTATTTGACATTAGCATTGTGGAAGCATTGAAAACTCATTTTCCGGAAACTCGCCATTATTCATGTTTCACCCCTGAATTTAGTGCTTTATCGCATATAAATCTTATATTGGTACATGCCTTCCAATTGCCACTTGTTGAGTCGGTACATACTTGGCCAGATCGATATCTGACTATGTGCTGGGCAAGTTATCTCTTGAATTTCATCATATGCACCTCAGAACCAAATGGTACTTAAATCCATTTTGGTTAAAAATGTTGCCATCCTCATCTTACTTTCCTGACAAGTGGTGTACTTTTTTCAGGAAAATACTAATACAGCATCGACTATGATAGTTTGGGATACATTTAAGAGGGGGCTGAATCATCATAAGCTTCAATTGGCTAGAGATGTGACGGAGGCAGAGCTGCGCTATATTCAAGACCCATCTAACGTACATAAAGTCAAATGGCTGTGTGGAACCAGTTTGTATCAAACTTGCCTTCATTCTAAAGTGCAGATAAAAGGGCTTTTTTAGTAAACAGTCATATTTTGAGTAAGGTGAAAAGTGCGGTAAACTCTTGTATTGCACAGGGAGCCTCAGACCCATCCATTCTTTCTGCTTAAATATCCCCTGATGGGGACCTCCTACATGATCCTTTAGTAGAGATGAGCGAGCAGTAAAAAGTTCTAGTTCGAATAGAACCTCAAACTTTAGTGTATTCGGTTTGAGGCTCTATTCGAACAAGAACTCGAACCCCATTAAAGTCAAAGGGAGAAGATGTTCTAGTTCATTTTTATACCTATACAGGTGAGGAGAAGCTGTAATTATCACCCATAACAGTAAATTGGATACATGAAACAACTTAGTGAAGAAAATTTGGCTCTAAGAGAGACAGAAATACTTCATTTCTTTCAATGGCTAACTGAAAAGATGAATGACGAGCAGGAGCGTAGCTATAGGAGGTTAAGTAGTAGCAGCTGTTACAGGGCCTGCATCCTGAGGGGGCCCAAAAGCCCCTTTGACACATAGAAGATTTGGAGACGGTGTGTTATACAATTACTGAACCTCCAAAACTGCAAAACAGAACTTTTGGGCACTAAGTATGATTTAGCAAATCCAAGCACTCTGTATAATATATATATTTATACATGTATATGAGAGTTAGGCACTATGCGAGCCTACAAATGTCACCAAATAACAGATTCTGGGTGTGAATAAGATGCAGCCAGCAATACCAAACTCCCTAACTAGTGATGTCTATGGAGAGGAAAATGCTATCTAAGAGCAGTCTGTACAGTACAGAGAGTGAGCTGAAAATGGCATTCAGAATGCAATACAGTGAAATATATATAACATGGTCATGTGATTTTAGCAGCCAATGAGAGTCCTACACCTCAGCAATGATGTTTTTGACACTTCTCTGTGCTCTGCACTGATTGGATGGCCGCCAAAAGTGCAGAAAGCCGCTGAAAATGAAACTGAAAATTGTGTGTCAAACTAGAACTAGAACTTTACTCGAACAAACAGTAAAATGTTTGGTTCGGTTTGAGTTCTAAAAATTTGAGAAGTTCTAATGGAACTTAACTTTTCTAGAACAGTTCGATCAACACTATCCTTTAGCAATACTTGATGTGGTCCGCACCTATTATCAAACTTTCTACTCCTCTCATATTACAGCCTCAGTCTCTGAGATTGAGTCATATTCATCAACCCTTACCCTTCCTGCAGTAACTTCAAATGATAGTGTGACCTTAGCTAGCCCAATCACAGTCACTTATCTCAGGGTCTAGTATGCTATTACATCCCAACTTGGACAGTCTAACATAAATCTTAATCAGTTCCCTCCCCGCAGTTGCTTCTTTCACCTCCATCTAAACACTATGGACGACATGTCCCATTAGGGGTGCACCTTTTTTTGGTGTATTTTGCAGCAAAAAACTGTTGATGCCCTATTCTCTACATAAATAAACTGCAGTACTCCAAAACTAGGCCAGACATGACACATTTGAATAAGCCTAAAGTAGGCGCATTAAAAATGTGTCCTCAGATTACAATGACAGATTAACTCAACTTTTTATCCTCCACAAAGCTCACTATACTACCTTCAGACTTAGCAAGTTCCATAGAGGATATACGGAGAAATGTCCAAAATGTCACTTTTCTGCATTTAGTATGGTCTTGACCACAGATGATAGGGTTTTGGTCTCAAGTTGTTACATTTTTGAATGATATCATGGGGTCTCCAGTTCCACTCTCCCCTATTTGTTGTCTGTTCCAACCTGAGCCTGATAGCCTGGACTTCCAGTACATCCATACCTTTTTGGTTGAATCATTATATTATGCCAAGACTTGGCTCGCCTCTAGGTCTCCTTCATTTACAGAGTGGCTGGGAATGGTTAATCACATGTTACCACATAAGAAATTATTATAAACTTAGAAACTACCCTAACAGATTTGATAGGATATGATTTAGGTAGTCGAGCTCCTCTGGCACGGTTTGTGATTATCAGGCCTTATTATATGAATATCCGCAAAGTCCCTAGAATAACATCCAATTTGTATTCTTTGTTATCCCACGAGCATTTGTAGCTCCACAATCAAACCCACTTCATTACATTAATATTTCATTAGTATTTTACTCTGATACAAAGTTTTGGCTATCTGCGAGACTTGACTTTGAGTTACTGTTTTCTCTCTGTTGTTTCATTCTCATGCATCTATACTTTATTCTGCTATGCCTTAGAATGTTCATTTATCCATTGTTCATTCAATTAAGGGTAACTTATTGTTGCATATTTAATGTCTGATTTAGTATAAACACTTATGTGATATGGTGTCATGGTGGTATTTCTCATAACGAGAATTGGCTACTCTATACTTTGTACCGTGTACCTGTGAGAATGTACCTAATATGGTTTTACAAATAAAGTTTATTTGTTAATTAAAAAAATAAACCAAGAATCCTCAATGTTTCACAGTAGGTACAAAGTTTTTTCTTTGTATGCTTTATTTTGTGAATACAGAGCTGATGGGACTTGCCAAAAAGCCCCAGTTTTGTCTCATCTGTTCAATGAAGCTTTGTGACATATCAATATACATTTTGGCAAATTCTAGTCTCACTTTTTACTTATATGCTTTCAACATTGGTTTTCTTCTCAATCGTCCTCTATTCCCTCCACTTTGGCAAAGTTAGTAATGGATGGTGTGATCTAACACTGATGCACCTCAACCTTGGAGTTTACCTCTAATTTCTTGGAAAGCTGTTCCGGACTGTACAATTACCATTCATATTACTACAGTCCCATAGACCCCAAACTTCCGAATAATATGTGCAACTGTAGTAACAGGTGCATCAAGCTGGTTGACGGTGGTCTTATAGCCTTTACATTTAACACATTTGCCTATAATTTTCTTTCTAATTCTCTCCTTTGCATCCTGTAGTCCCCATTCAGTGTAGTACACACCATACTACTAACCAGCACAGTGACTTTTTTCACTCTTTAAATAGGTAGACTGACTGATTAGAAGTTTAAAGACACCTGTTATTTTAATTACAGGACACACCTAGGGTTAACAGATCTATATGGTCCATATGGTATTTATTATAGTTTATTATAATTATTAGTTTTGCCAGTCTCAAGTTATTTCAGTGAATATTGTTGGTTTTTCATTCTTTAATGGAAGGGTACCAATGATTTTGTCCACATGTGTATGTATTGATAATGGACATTATCTTCTAGAATGGCAGTAGCCTTCCAGGTGTTGGCCTCAGGGATCATTACAGCGGTAGTAGATGTTCTCACAACACCTGTAGAGCAAAGTGTCACATTTAGATGATGTCTCGCTTTTTTACTATTCCTTTTATGGTGTTTGTCCACGCTTTATCTATTTCAAATTCTTTGCACAGTTCACTAGTTATTTAGGCTCCATTCACATGGCAAAAACTTACTGCAATTTGTTTGCTTTCCATGCCAAAATCTTGTCCAACATCAATATCTTGCTGTAGTTAATGAGAATCTGTTGCAAAGTTAATACAGCAAAGGTTTTTCCAACACAACTTTGTAAATCTGCAGTGTGAAATAGAAATTATATGACATGTCACTTATTGATCCAGTTTCCAGGTGAATTCTGCCAAAATCGTGTTAAGTAGAGAGGATGCAGATTAGCCCCATTCATTCAAATCCAAATCACATACAAAGTGAAAATCCACTGTGATTATTTTATTTTTTAGCAGTAAATGTACTTTATAAAACCTGAAATGATCTTAAAGGATATCTACGCTCTGACATGAATTTTTTTGAATGTGCCTTACTAAATGAAACATTGAGCAACTTTTTAAATAGTCTTCTTAAAGATTTACCAGCATATTCACAATTCTGCTGATGTAGAGTTTGTCCTTCACCAGGCTGACTGTCCTGCAATGTCTTAAATAAATGAAGTCTCATGCAGACAAGAGGAGACCTCCTCCACTCTTGAAGATGGGTCTCGTGAAGAGTAGCCGTGCGACTTGCACGCGGGGCTGCAGGCGCACTCATCCTACAGTCCCATACTCACCTCTCCACACTCTTGCCTCCCTGCCCATTTCTGCTAGCCGAGACATGTATCCCCATCCCTTCTTCTCATAGCTCTTGCTGCTGTCACGAGTCGGGCCATGGGTTTGCTCGTGTCCCCTTTTCTATTCCGCTGCTTGGTGCTAGTGGTGCAGCAACCAGCACACCGGGCTGCAGGCGCACTCGTGCTCTGGCCTTATACTCACATGTCTGTGTTCCTGCTGCCCTGTGTGTCTCTGATGGCCTAGGGAGCGGGGACTTATGTACGCCAACTTAGTGAGATTTAAAAGGCCAGCATCCCGGTAACTGGGTAATTGCCGGGCGCTTACCCTACCTATTCTGGCCACTCCTTTCCTGTCTTTCCAGATCTATTTTGTACCTATGCCAATAGACAAACCATTCTTCAAGGTGTTCTGTCCTTTCCATGTACCAGACCCCTTGCCTCCATTGTCTGACCTCGTTTTGCCTGCTGCCTGCCCTGACCTCTTTGCCTGTCCCCGACTACAAGATTGCCTGCCGATTCTGTACCACACTGTTGCCACTTCAAGCAAGTCGCGTCAGGGGTAGTGACCTGGTAATCTCCTGTCGCAGCAAGTCCAACCTGGCTCTGGTGAATACCGGGACCTATTTAGACTCCGCTCCTTGATGTGGCTTACACCACCACTTGCAGTGGTCCAGAGGATACAAACCCAGCCATTACAGCTGCTCTACCTTTCCCTTCTCTTAGTGTTAGAGATAGCAGGAATAGGAGACAGTTGTATGTTGCAGATCAGAGCATAAGAGAGAGGAAGAGAAAACACTTAAGGGGAGCATCTAACAGATGGTATACATACGTTTGCAGGAGGAGAATTGCTTACTATGTATACAAGTGTAGATAGAAAGCACTTTATATCTAAACAAAATGTGATCCAGCACTCCAAACGATCTGAAAGTAAGGATAGGTTAAAAAATAAATTTTTATTAGATAGTCCTTAAAAAAAACTGCTATATATGTATGTGGACAAAGGCTCAGAAGGCAACGTGTTTTAGACAGTATGTCATAGCAGAAAGCAAAGCACCCACAGCAAACTTTTAAATACACAGACCTCACATCCAGCATGTATTTGTGGGAGGGACACATCCACATGAGAAAAGTCTGAAACTAGTGACTGGCTGCAAATAAAATTAAGAGGTCTCAAAATAAATAAACATTGCATTCTAAAAAGGTATGAAAAAGTTAAAATTTTTATCACTTAAGGGGGTTTTGCCATTTGGCACATTTCCTTCTGAATCCAGCTTGTAGCTTGCTTTGAGCCATTCTCACACAACTGTACTTGTGCAGCTCTCTCCCATCATTTCTTGGGCAGTTCTGAATATAGCCGAGCACACTCACTTGACTATATTCAGAACTGCCCAAGAAATGAAACAAGAACCTGCACAAGCACAACCATCGCCCCATTCTATGAGGAAGGCTCATAGCTAGCTATGAGCTGGCCTCAGAAGAAACTTTGCCAAATGGCCAAACGAGTTAAATTATGTTTTAAATGTCAAAGGTGTCTAAAGCCTTTAAAACAGTATTTCCATCTTACTAATTTAAAGTATATTCACAGGATGTCATAAACCAGTTTGCTTCACAGCCTCTTCTTTCCCTGTGAATACTGTATAATAGAGAAGTGTCTCCTTGTTGACATCTTTTTGTAATTTACAGAAAAAACAGAATAGGGTCACACAGAGACTCCATTTATTTCAGTTCAACAGGGCAAGAGGCCACGTATAATCAGCAAACAGGAGTGGTGGGTCTTCTTTTCTCCCAATAGATGAGGGTCGCCTATCATCTTTAAAAACTTGATGGTCTATCCATAGGTTAAACTATCACTAATAGAGCAAATTCTTTTAGAGGGTCCACAGTCCATGTGTGGGCCCTTCAACCTCTAATGTTTATGGGTTTTAGGCTTGTACTTATTATACTTGTAAATTCCATTCCATTCAATATCAGCAGTGCAAGAAATTGAATCATGTTCACAAATAAATGATATAAGGCTGCAATATTTTGCATCACCAGTGCAAAACGTAAGGACAAACCAGTATGAAACCACTGTAAATGCACGGGCCCTTCTCCGACTCTGATTAAATTGATGCCCTATATATTGCAGTATATTGTCATTTTAGAACACTGCTATGACACCCGGTCTCTGGTAATATGTAATAGGAGTGCATCAATGATAATTATAGGTGCCATCATTAGGCCACCAGCTTTGATGACAACTCAGTGGCACCTTACACTTGCACTTGACGAAGCGCTCGTGGAGGTGTTGACTTGCGGTCTAGGAGTAACACTGTGGCTACAGTATACCAATGATTTAATTATTCAGTATTTAATTATTTACCTTTTATGGAAGAAAAGTGTGGTATTTATTCTGCCCTTGGGTCACTATGTTTAAATCACAAATATATTTTATAGTTTATTGAGCATATATTGTATGGGCAAATTATAAAAAAAATCTCTTGTAAATATAAATGAATGGATCTGGGGTTTGTGCACTAGCTCTTTATATTTATATTTATTCACATTAATATGTATTTTTCCTTAGATTAATTATATTTCAACAATTCCTGATAGGTACTAACTCCAAACACCAATAAAATATATGTCTAATATATCTAATAAATTGGAGGGTAATATTCTTAAAATATAATTAAATGAATTATACCCCATTTCCCTGTTGTTTGTTATTTGATTCATTTACCTATTGAATTTTATGTAAAATATGCCATCAAGTATTTGCTATTATTATCCTCTCCATCTATCATGTTATGTGTGTTTAATTTAATAAAAATTATCAGTGCATTTTTAACTTTATTTATACTTGTGATTTATTATTTGTAACATAGTGATTTATTTGAGATAGTACAGTGGGCAATTGATTCTAACGAAGTGTAATTCGTTTAGAATTTCAGGAAAACTTTGATTCTGAACGAAGTCGAAGTTTGGGGTGATTCGCGGGAACGAAGTGTGTTTTTTGATTAATAAAATGGCTGCGAGCACATGGCGTTACATGGGGCAAAGAAGTCTGGGAGGAAGAAAGGCATAGCCTGCATGACATGTGCAGAGATGAAGCCAATCAGAGACCGGCGGGATTCTGTGACGTCACCGCACTATATAAGTCCGGGCGCCATGCTCGCTCCTCACACTCCTCTCACTGTACTGTGTAGGGAAGGTGCTGCCGCCGCTGCTGCTTATGATATCTCATACTAAAGAACTCACTTTTATACAGCGATTTTTGGGGGGTGTCACAGCTTGTCTCAGAGACTGCTTCTCTTACGTTCTAATTCTGATTTTGTGGGGTATTGGAACTGAAGTCCAGTGTGCGTCCAATGCAGCTGCATATACATTTTAATGCTATCTGCTCACAGCACATTGAATATCCAAGGGTTATCTAAGCCTGTTCCTGTTGTATTCAGTTAAAGAAACAGCGTTTTTACAATCCAAATACCACTTAATTTTTGGTTGCTCATTTATTTTGCGCAATTTAGATCCAGGGGTTAATTAAGCGTTGTTCTGCTGTTGTGGTCACTAAAAGAAACTTTCTTTTTCACCGCCAAAGAAGAAATTTTGCCTGTAGCATAATTCATAACCGAAGGTTAATTACAAGTTTTTCTGTTGTTGTGTTCCGTAAAATACACGCCGTTTTAACACGCTACAAAGCTGGTAATTGTTGGCAGCACATTTCTTTTGCGCAGTTTAATCCGGGGTTAACTAAGTTTTTTTCTGAAGTTGTATTCTTTAAAAATAAACGTTTTTTTTTCATGCCAAAGAATAAATTTTGCATGTAGCATAACCAAACCAAAGGGTTATTACAAGTTTTTTTGTTTGTGTTCTGAAAAAACAAGCCTTTAAAACAAAAAGTGGTAATTGTTGGACCATTTTCTTTTCGCAATTTACACCGGGGGGGTTTAACAAAGTTTTTTTTCTGCGTTGTTTTTCATAAAAAAAGTTTTTTTTTTCACCGCCAAAAAATATATAAGGGGTGTATTTATCATATAAGATATTTCATCAAACAGTGTTGTACTTTTTAGAACAAAAGTAGTCAGACAAAAGGGGGAGGTCTTCCCCCTGCGAAGGGCAGTGGCAAAACTTCCCTGGACAGGCCCGGGGCCCGCAGCACAGAAAGGGGACGTCGCAGCGGGGGTCATCGGTGAGGCCCGAACTGCCGCTGTATCTAGCGGCGGTTGTTTGTTCAGAAACCCCAAAGGGGTTCTTTTGGTTGACTGGTCATCCATTTCCTCCCAGAGACATCGGGAAAACCCCAAAAAGGGGTCGGGGGGAATGTCAGCCCAAAAACCCTTATTTGCAGGGCCCCAGGAGGGGCAGGGGGCCCTCACCTGTCCTAAACCCCTCTGTCCCACCCGGTTCCCTCACCAAGATCTACTATGCGGTCTGGGCTCACGCCATTTATAGCGAGGATGAACAATTGGGAGGGCGTCGCAGCTTTTGGCAGCGAAAAAAAAAGGGGGTCAATATCCCCTGTTCTTGCGGGAGGGGGCAAAGTATAGATGGGGAGGTGGTAGGGAGGTATGTTGTGGGGGGGTCACCCTTGCATCCCAAGACCGGTGATGAGGACAGCAGTGACGATGAAACACAAATAATGATTGTGGACCGCATTTGGGGCCTGGGGAAGCAAGGCTTTTACATCACAGGAGAAAGGGGGTCAGCTTTTCCCTCAGGGAGCGGGGCAGCCAGCAAAGTGGGGGTTTTGTGGGGGTCAGCAGGGGGTAGCAAGCTGTGAGGTCGGGGCCAAGCGGCTGGGGTAAAAAACCCCTTGCGGGCCAAGAAAGTACGGCCAAAAAGGGTCAGTGAGGCAGGGGGGCAGTAGTCCCAGTGCGGGGGCATTGGCGGTTTAAATCAGTTTTTCGGGTTTTGGCAGTTTTTGCTAAGAACCCGGGGGAGCAAAAATTTGGGTTTTATTTAGAATTGGGGGCGAAAATGAAACTGGCCAGGGAGCTAACGTTTTGGACCCGGCCCTGCTCAAACATCAGCGTCACATCCGGTGGCCTGGGAAAAACGTGGGTTAGATGTGGTGGGCCATCCTGCCACCGCAGCAACAGGCAGCAGCACCCAGTGGCACGCATGACATGAAAGCCAGTCAAGGCTCCCACCACCTTGAAGAAGGGAGCTGTTTCTCTTTGCCATCATCCCCGGTCCAGATGCTCCTGCTCCTCGCTACTCATGGCGCCAGCAGTCGTTCAGCAAGGCGATTGCAAAAAGACAACATATGCGCCCAACCATCCTAAGGTGCAGAAGTGACTGTGCTCCTGTCCAAGTTGTTGGTACTGAAGTCCCCCCCTTTCCAAATGGTGGGACTCTGCACCGTTCAGAGAACTAATGGCTTGTGCCGAGCCGAGATGGGAGTTCCAAAGCCGTAATTTCTTTTCCAAAAAGGCCCAATACCACCCACTTCACAAATATGTAGAACAGAAGGTGGGCCGGGTCCTTGAGCTTATCGGTTTGTTCCAAGGGTGCAGGGCCCAGTGCGGACGTCTGGAGCTATAACTACGGTCAGGGCCAGTAATTGTCCTTTACGCCCACTGGGAGAATGTGGCTTCCTGCCCAGGCACACCAACAATTTGGGGACAGGAGACGCCGCTTTCTCCTCCACGTTTCAAACTGCGGCTCCTGCGCCAATGTCCGCCTCCTTCACCACCACCATCATCTCAGCCTCCACAAGTATGCTCCATCATACCACATGTGTGGGCACAGCGGTGTCACGCAGTTCTACACCTGGCTTGCCTCGGCGAAAAAAGTCACACACGGGAGGAACTGCTCTGCGTCATGCAGCAAGAAATCGATGTGGGGCCCTTTCTCCGCACCAACTGAAAATGGAACCATGGTGATGGACAATGGGAGGACATGGTGTCCGCACTGCACGAGAGGGATGGTCCATGCGCCTGCATGGCGATGTGTTCAATTGGTTTTGAAAAGGTTTCTGAAATTTCCACCGATCTTCAGAAGATTCTGAAAATGGCCAGGAAACTGTGCATGCACTTCATCCATTCCTACAAAGCCAGGAACATCCTCTCGAGTTGCAGCGGCCAGAACGGCCCCCCCAACACACCTCTGATATGCGATGTTTCCACCCGTTGGAATTCCAGCCCGCACATGTTGGGACGACTTGTATGAACAGAGAAAGGCCATTAAGATTTTTTGATGTCCAGGCGGACAGGAGTACTCCCCTGTGTAACTTTGATGTCAGCCAGTGGCAGCTCATGCGTGACACCTGCTGTTTGCTGAGGCCATTCGAGTAGGCGACGTTATTTGTCAGTCGCTAGGACTACGGGATGAATAACGTCATTCCACTGCTTCATGTCCTGGAAAAATCTGTCTGGGCAGGGGAAATGGAGACGTGGCGACTACATCTCACGGACCACATGAGTCCGGGTGGGGATGAACTGGAGGAGGAGGACATTGGAAAACAGAAGCATTGTCTGGTGAAATTTAGTGGATTTTCTACAAGGTGACAAGAGAGGAGGACAGGAGCAGCTGGAAAGGGGTAGAGGGATGGGGAAAGGACGAAAAGATGACCCGCAAACCGTGGCTTTTTAAACAGTGGAGTGGAGGCGGGGAAAACCCCCTCGGGTCATTGTGCGAGGCCCGGGCAGCATCTAAATTTGCCTGGCAATTTGCCCGCCGAATAGTCACCATCCGGCAGAAGGGAGGGGGGGGGGGGGACTTCGGCCTTCTCTACCCTATAAACCCCTCGCAAACCGGCCCAAAAAGGGGAGCCCTTTTTAACAGCTGTTTGAGGGGGAGGACAAACTAAAATAGTATAGGGGAAAATCCTCCGTAGTCATTTGGGCCGCTGCCAAAGCGGGGCTTTCCCCCTCTAAAGGGTTTTGGGGGGGGGTTTCTTCGCGCTCCCCGTACCCCCGGGCCGGGGGCGGGTTTGAAGGGGGGGGGGTTTGGAGCATACCAGCTCCATCAGCGGGAAACCTAAGCCTGGAGTCACTGGGGGCATTTCCCTTCACCCATTAGTGGGGAGGGCAGTGCCACAGCAGCAGACCTGGAGAAACCCCTAAACCCCAACAGGTGGGGGCCCTATTTGGGAAAGAAACCTCCCACCCCAAAGGGTTGGGAAGGGTCTGCTGGACTAAAAGGGAAAGGCCAAAAAGGGGTGTTTTTGGGCTGCTTTTTCCCGGAGTTTGCAGGGAGAATTTTTCCTCCCCAGCCGGGTTAGTGTGGCATCAAGTGGGGGGGTAAAGTGGGGGGGGGAAATGATTACCCCAAGGGAAAAACCCGCTTATCCACGGGAAATGGGGAAAAGGGATTGCCTTTTTTCAAGATGAATCGGGCGTGGGATGGGCCAGGTTTTCCCAAAACCCCAAATTCCCTTAGGGCCAGTTTTACATCAGCCATGACACCTCCCCAAACTTTGAGAAATGATCGGGGTTTTCCAAAAAACCCTCCCTTTCCCACTATTCTGATCCCGGGCCCCCCGCCTGATGCCACATTTGGGCGGGTTTCCCCCCATCTCCCTACCACCATTTTTCCCAGGGACTGGAAATTGCCACCCCCCAACCAAACTTGTCATTGGCCACCCTTTGCCCTATGCTCTGCGGGGCTGCTGGTGCCGTGCCCCTCTACACGTGTTATTTTTGCCATTTCCCACCTCATGCTCCCGCTGAGTTTTGGTTGCGCTGCGGCCCCTCCACATCTGTCATTGTCCCACTCTGTGGCTTCCCTCCTTTTTTTTGCCCCCCTCCAGAAATCATTGTGTCACTCTTGCCCAAAAGGGCGTGCTGTGGCGGCTCCCGTGACCTACAAAACTCTGTTTTTTGTCCCATTGTCTGCCCCAAAATGTGCTGTGGGGCTGTGCCGTAAAACCCCCAAACACTTTTTTTTTTGTTTTTTTTGCCACTGTCTGACATAAATCTGCTCCTGCCAGGCCCTTTCCAAACAATGTGTCATTTTTGCCACTCTGTGGCCTACCCCTTGTTTTTACTTGTATTTTGGGATTCCCCCAAAAACGTTCTTAAACCACTAGGGGGGCCACAATTGTTAAAAGGGCCTATTGCATTGTAAAAAGCAATCCCAATATGTTTTTAAAAAGATTGTGTTTTTACCACTTCCTTTTCTGGGGCAAAAAAGGGTTTTAAAAAGGGGGAAACAGGAGGAGTTAGAATCATTCACGGGTTTTTCCATCACCATGAAACCCCAATTTCGGCACCCCACGGGTTTCCAAGCCTTTTTAAACCGATCAGCCCCCCCAAAAGGGCTTCCAAACCAATTTTTAAACCGATGGGCACCCCCAAAATCTTTCCCGGGGGTGGGTCCCAAATTTTAAATTCCTAGAAAACCGCGGTAAATGAGGGGCCACGGGCATTTTAAGGGGTTTTTTAAACATGGGGGAAACAGAGCCGCCCCGCTCCTTGTTTTTCCCCCCGGCAGGTGCCCCCACTGAAATTAAGCCCCTTTGGGTACCGCTTCCCTTTAGGGCTCTTTTAACCCCCAAACATACCCCTTTTTCCCCAACACTTAGACTTTACCCTTTACATCCAATTTAGGTTCAGCAGAATGACCCTTATTTACTCTTGGGGTTGTGCCAAAAAAAGACCTCAAAATCTGCTAGAAAGTGGCGCATTTCCCAGGCATGTTTTAGGGGGCTTAAAACATTTCCATAAATTTTTTTACACAGGTACGTGACTAAACGAAAAATGGCTTCACTGGAAAATGGATGTAGTCATGATGTGCCACATTCAAAAATCTGTGCCAGTCAGCATGACCCAAATGGGGAAAAATATCTGACCAAAATATTTGATTTATTTATTTAATTTTTTAATTTACTTTAGTAAAGGGAAAAGACAATTGTTATTATACAACGGGTTTTAAAAGGGGGTTTTTGTACGTTCTCTTTTTAAACCTCTGTATCCAGCTTTCATTTCTTTTGTTCAAAAATTTGGGTTTTTGGTTAAATTTTGCATTCATGTAACCCAAAAGGGTGACATCACCGGCCCTTTTCCCCTCTCTGTAAAAAAAAAGGTTTCTCTTTAGGGGAAAGCATTGTTGAAAAGGCTGAAAAAAAATTTTTGCTTACGGGGCCAACAAGGGTCCTAGGTTCAAACCCCTTTTTAAAATGAAACCTTTTTTTTTTTCCTTTTTACCCAATGCACTTTACCTCATTGAGTTTTCTTTTTTTTTTTTTTTGGGCACGGGTTTGGGACTATTTACAAAAGGATTTACAGAGGACGGGGAAAAAAGGGGGACTAAGAAAATTGACAGCCCCGGGGGGGTTTGAAAACCCCAGTAGCACTTGAGAGGAAAATGATGTCTGAGCTTTCCTTTCCAAAGGACTAGGGCTCACACCCCTGGTCGTATCCCTTGGAGAAGAGCTGTAAAAACAATGGATCACTAAAGGAGCAGATAAAACAAAAATGGTGCAGAATTTTTAAAATGTTTGTTATTTCATTTGATAGCTTCCCATGTCAATTAAAACCCTTTTAAGTGATTTAATGGGGCTGAATGGAAAAAATAGTTACTTTATTTAGGTTTCTTTCTTTTATATTTTAAGGGAGATTTCAAAGCCTCATACGAAAAAATACATGCTGTAGTTCACAGTGAAAATCAATTGGGGGGCATTTTTGGGCGTGATATTTTAAAATGAAATTGGCAAGGATATCATCGAAATATGAGGGGGAGGGGATATGTTATGTGCACATATCCTGCGGCTATAAAACGCTGAGAACCTTTGCTCTATAATTTCAGCAAACAGAGAAGGAAATGTTTACCAGGTGAAAGACTCCCCTACCGTTATTTATTTGGACTGTTCGAGTATCTGATTATACATGCCTACACTTAAGATTTAAACATTTCACTGGGTAACATGTCAAGCTCTGTAAGCCACTTAATAAAGTGCCTGTTCTCTGCTGCTGCCATGCTCTCATGACATCCATTTTCTTGACACTGGCTTTGTCTTCAATGAGCTTGTTTGGTTATTGATGCTTGGCTGGTTTGAGTAAGCATCTTTTCTAGATAAATAATTTAAGTTACTTGGATGGCTGTCAAACTTCATTTCATATATATGTTGTATTTTTTATTTATAGTCTATATGAGCTAGTGATAGCTAAAATCAAAGCAAACATCCCATTTTAAAAACTATTTTTACTAATCTGTGCAATGTTGTTAGATACTGTAGTGTAGAAATAATGTTAATATTCTTGCATATATTTTGTGATACTATTTGAGTATCATAGGTTAATTTATAAATGAACACAAATTCCAAAAGTGTTTTGCTTTTTTTTCTAAAAATAGCCAATCCTGAAATTTTAATGCCAATATTTAAATCATTTAAAGCATAACCAATCTTATATTCTAGTTTGGCATTTGACAGAGCGATTAGGAGAGTAGGAGAAAGTCTCAGCGTTTGAGCTAGATAAAGTATTTATTTGCCCTGATAGTTTATATTAATTGTTTGGCAGTAACATATAAATCACTACACATCCATCTGTCTTGGAATATTGTACATCCATCTAAAAGAGAACTTACATCTGGTTGTAAATAGATAATAAAAGATAATAGATAGATAATAATAGAAGATAGATAGATAGATAAAGATGGAGAAGTAGATAGATAGATGATAGATAGATAGTAATTATGGTTAAAGAAACGATGATAGATAGTAGATGACACACAGATAGAGTATGGAAAAAAGATATACAGATAGATAGATAGATAGACACACAGATAGATGTATGGATAGAAAATAGATAATAGTGAAATTTGAAGAAGATGATAGATAGATAGAAAAAGATAGTAGATAGATAATGATAGATAGAAGACACACGATAATGTAGGATAGAAGATATACAGATAGATGTAAAAGATAATAGATAGATGACACAAGATGTATAGATAGTAGATAGATAGATAGTTGATAGATAGATAGATAATAGATAATAGATGATAATGTTGACGACGGGGAACGCTGCTATGCCGGGGGGTGGGAAAAAATAAACAACGCAAATATTCCAATGTAATTAACATAGTTAAAGATTGATTGATACAGATGTAGCAAACTAAACTTGACAGATAATGCACCATAATATCATGGCACAGATTGTTATGTCAACTTTTTCAATCTTTTTTAATGGTCTTTCTTGTCATAACATGAAAAGCTGTGATATCACAGTCAAGAGTGGCAGCATGGGACCTGGAGGTAAGTATTACTGTTTTATATGTTTTTGTCCACTTTGGCCCCATTAAAGAATCATTTTTATTGCTCTAGACAAAACCTTTTAAACTAAACAACTGGAATTTAGAAGATTTTTTTGTTTTCATAGGGTTTTTCAATAGGGTTGTCTTGTGAAAAATGGACAGTCAGTTGCATTTACTCACAACTCTCCATTTTATTCTATGGGAGTCCAGAGTACAGACAAGCAATGTGTTCAGCTGTACTTAGAACTTCCATAAAACAGAACAGAGAGTAGTGCAAAAGTGGGACCTATTCTTTGTCCTCCACAGAGACTTTAGGGGGCCCATTCCCAAGATAGGTGCAGCATTCATTTAGCTTCCATTTCCAGCCATTGCCTAACATGTCAGCAGTTGTATGCAGCTGACTCCACAATTCCGGAGCTCATGCCATTACATTTCTATGTCATGGTGCAGGAAGTATGTAATATACATGTATGTAGGAACCAGGCAGAAGGGGTTACCAGGTTATGTACATGTTTTCGTTAGTTTACTTATTTGCATACTGCTTGTAAGTTGTTGCTCCTTAAACCAGCAATACAATATTGTGGATGATGAGATGGCTGAATTTCATTTCTCTTCATAAACGTAGTTACCATATTGTCGCTATTTAACTCTAAATCTACTGGGAACAAATTAGAAGTTTGCCCAGGGCTCCTCAGTGACTAGGTTTGTGAGTATCGTCTTCAAATTAATCAATGGCTCCAACCTCACAAAATTGTTGAGGTGTTTCTATTTTTGCAGATAAACATTTAGAAAACTATTTAACATTGCCAGCATTAGCCATCTGTGCTTCCATGCAGACTGCCAGGATTCTGATTCTTCATTTTAGTTGCTGACTGATGCGGGTCTAATTCTTTCCCAATTTGAGGGCGAGAGCTGGGACAGAGACAGTTTTATTTTATGCGGTGCCCCAGTTGGCTCAACCCTATTGCTATGGAGACACCTAATTTAACTTTCCTCCTAGAACTGCAAGCAATTCACTGGCATTGCTGTGCTAGGTTAATAAGGTTGTTACATTTACGGAAGAATTACCTCTGCAAACTCTAAAATATCAGTTTATAAAGTCACTGATAATTCTCCAACAGCACATATTTCTCAGTATTTATATCTTTTGAAACTAATAAGCTTACTGTGCTCAGAAATGTCTTATATTAGGCAGCAAGCAGGGGGCTTTATAGCACATTTCTTGCAAGTGATTGATACAAAATTCAACAAGATTTAATAAAATGACATGCTATTCAAACAACTTTAAACATGACAGGGGGTCACTTTTATTTGTAAACACTGCATGAAATGTGCTGGGTATTAACCAATTCCAGACAATGCTGTGCTTGGTATTGAAGCTCTGTGCCATTCAATGGAATGTGACTAGACTGCAGTACCCTGTTTCCCAGAAAATAAGACAGTGTCTTATATTAATTTTGCTCCCAATGCTGCACTAGGTCTTATTTTCAGGGGTTGTAATATTTTTTCCATTAACAAGAATTCACATTTATTATTGAACAAAAAAAAAAAATAATTTATTAATATAATGCTGTCCTGTTATCACAAACATCGGCATAACCAGCCAAGCTCTGAAGCAACAGGTATACCTCAGTCCACACTATTTCATCAGTGTTATGTTCTGGCAGGGTATGTAGAGTGAGAGACTAGAGCACCCTGTACAAGCAGCTATGCCCAGTCTGCTCCCCCTGCAGAATTGGTATGTTCCCAGCTTCTGTAGGATCTCGACAAAAGTGAAAGTAAAACGCTTCTTCCTATGATACTGAGGTAAATCCTCTCGATTGTTGATGACATGTATTTGAGAAGTCTTATAATTTAATCTACTATCAATGTGTGTGTTTGTGTGGAGGTGATAGGTTCTCTTGTAGCAATGACTGCTGCTAGGTCTTTTTTTTCGGAGAATAGTAGCAAAAACAAAGTTTGGTCAGCTCACCTCTTGGATAGTGGAAAATATCTCCAGAGTGCACGGAGTGGCGGAAGCT
This sequence comes from Phyllomedusa bahiana, assembly GCA_025379985.1. Lineage (NCBI taxonomy): Eukaryota > Metazoa > Chordata > Amphibia > Anura > Hylidae > Phyllomedusa > Phyllomedusa bahiana. Next base: position 64,873 of record JAODAL010017611.1, read on the forward strand.
ATGATTAAGGAAGTCATTTCCGAAACGCGTTAGCGTCTTCCTTGCTTGGTGTGTTCACCATGTGAGAATATTCATTGTCTATACATATTGGAAAATAAAGTTGGATTCCTTTAATCTCATACTCCGGATGTTTGCTGGACCACTCACCTGTTTTGCATGGATGGTCATTAGAGGTTGCAAGAAAACACAGTTCATGTGGCTCACCTCCAGCTCTTCTTGCTTCACCGTGGTATATCAATCCCATGTAAAATACTCACGAGCCTGGCTCGGACGTATTTGCAGTCTCCCACAGTAAGACTCACAGGTTTGAGAGAATGTACCCGCTCTTCGCTCATCAGAGCTAACACTGGCGGGGAAACACTTCAATCCGCACTGTGGCATCAAGTGAGTATAAATTTATTGAAAACTTACAGGTGCAGCAGGATCATTAATGTACAGAGCTGGCACACTAGGCAAAGCGTTTTCGGGCAACTTCCTGCCCTTGTTCACGGCTATAAAACGTGTAAACCAACATTCTTTATAAAACAAAATGCCAGCCAATTGGGAGCTAACATGGATGGTATGACGTTGAAACTAGGGGTCATGACAGTCAAAAGGAATGTTATCGTTTTGATCCGTGCTTATGTTGTTATAGTATCTAATATATTAAAAAAGATCACTTTTTTAATTTAACCCTGTTGGGGCCCTAGTGTTAAATTTCTAATCCAAAAAGTTCCCTTTGGGTAATATGTTATCCAATTACCTCCACGGGTAAGGTTTTTTGATCGTTTCCTATCGCTTTAAAATCTAAGTTGTGTGTTGTTGATGTGTTCTATAAAATGCTTTGCACCCCTGATGTTTGTCCATATTTTTTTGATCTGTTTAAATGTTCCCAATTTTTGTTTTAGTTTGCGTATTGTTGTATTTTATTTTTTGCAGCTGCTAACATCTATGGGACAAACAGGGTGGCTGTCGCAGTTCAAAAATTGCTGTTGTGGTAATTTTTAGTTTCGGAAAGCATCACTGAATTATTTGTTTTCTTAGTATATTGATAAGTTGCACCGTACTCCCCAAAGCAAAAAAAAATTAACGCACCATGTTGGGTACCTCTTGTTTTATAAGGGATTTGGGTGATAAAACATTCCCCACTGTTTTGCCTTTTTTTGGGACACATCCGATCCCTTGTCCAATTCTCAGATAAGGGGGGTCTTGGGCGTAAAATCCTATTTTTTATAGAACAGATTTTTTATTTCTTGAAATTTCTGCTTTTTTTATCCTGTTGGTAAAAATGGCCTTTTGTTCTATTTAGATTTTTTTTTTATTCTTGAGACTATTTGAATGGGATTGTGTTTTTAAAATTTCCCTTTAATTTTTGGGCCCAATGTTAAATTTTTGTTAGTGTAGCCTCTCTGGAGCAATCAGAGAACACACCGAAAACAGATATCATAAAGGTAAAGGAGCCAGAAGCCGAAGCGTAACCGGGCGATTGGGGCACTAGAATGGGGTCAAATCCCCCAAAAGTCACCTTTTTCGAATCAGATTCAAAAATTGAGGGTTTTTGCTCCAATCTCGAGAGGCTGGACCAGGAAATGAGAACCAATGAGGGTTAAAATTTTTTTTTCTCACTACATATTTTTTTCCCTTTGGGTTTTAAATTTTGAATTTGGGGGGTGTGTTTACTGGTTTTTCCTAGGCTGCAGTAGAAGCCAAGTTTTGCTATAGAACCAAGCCTGGCCGCCATCAGAGGTTTGAACAGGTCTGTTCTAGGGTGCCGAGGAGCTGATGAGCCCATACAAAGGGGATATCTCAAATGGGTAAGATCGTAAATAACTAGATATTGAAAAGTGCTTTTTTTTGCAAGTTCTTTAACATAAAAAGCAATCCTTGTAGTGAGACAACCGCTTTAACTCCTTACACCCCACTGTAGTCAATGGGATATGTGGGGCATCATTTGTGTCCGTCATTTCATGGATCCTGCCCCACTTCTGTGATAGAAGCTCTGAATGTAACTTCCAAAACAGATGTTAACTGGAGCTATTTATGATAAATAGTACTGTGCCAAGGACTTAGGCAAGTGTGAAAGAGAGGCTGTGAAGTAAGAATGCTTTCACAAGAAAAAGTATTAATTTATTTTTATCAATTAAGAAAATGCAAAGTGTCAAAAAGAGATCAAGATTAAAATCAATCTATAATTGGTGTGACCCCCTTTACCATTGGAGTCTGAGAAGTGATAATATGGTCCCCATAGAGCTCTGATTTCAACAGCATCCAGTTTGTCTGGGCATAACATGAAGAGGCAGAAAGAGTTGAGTGGGTTCATCCCACAGGAGACATGCTGAATTCTCCAAGAGTGTTAAAAAAACGTGTACAAAAACTAAACGGGCATCCTCAAACTGGGCCCTCCAGCTGGGGGAAACTACAACCCCCCATATGCTTTATTAATCTAAAACGTGGGCAGAGGGGGATTGAGTTTCCAAAAACAGCTGGAGGGCCGCCATTTTGGGATGCCTGATCTAGAAGAACTGAGAGTCACACCAAATATTATGTTCAATCACTTTGCATTTTAATTGATAAAAATAAATTTTTAACACTTCAGTTTGTAAAAGCAAATTTACTTTGCAGCATTTTTTCCACACCTACTGAAAAGTTTTTAGAAAAAGGACCCATGTAGAAAATGTCTGGGTCTAAAACTACTTTGTTACCCAACAACCAATCAGAGCGCCTTTTCATTTCATATTTAGAGAGGGGCAAATTTGATTCTAACGAAGTGGAATTCGTTTAGAATTTCGGGAAAAAATTTTCGGTTGGGAAAACGAGTCAAATTTTTGGGGGTACTTCGGGTGAACGAAGTGTGCTTTTGATTGATAAAATGGTGGGCAGTGGCGCTACATGGGCAAAACACTCGGGGGGAAAAAAGGGCAACCCGCATGCTGTCAGAGAGAAGCAAACAAAGACCGGTGGGATTCTGTGACTCACCCCCACTATTAAGTCCGGGGGCCCATGCCCCGGGGCTCACACTCCTCTCACTGTGTCATAGGGAAAGGTGCTTTTCCGCGGCTGATAGCTTTTACTGAGAATTTATTTTTATAGCGATTTCTGTGGGGGTGTCTAGCTTTTTCAGAGACTGTTCTCTTAAGTTCTTTTTAATTTTTTGGTGAGGGGGTTTAAAATTGAAAATCCCGTGTGGTCCACTCACGCATTTAAAAATTTTAATATCCCAAATGGGGTCTAAGCCAGTTCCTGTTTTATTCTTTAAAGAAACAGGTTTTTACTATACAAAAAACACTTCATTTTTTGGGCTCAATTTCTATTGCGCAATTTACATCCAGGGGTTAATTAAGCGTTGTTTTGTTGGGTGCTGACCCCAAAAAACCCTCTTTTTTCAACCCAAAATATATACATTTTTCCTTAGTAATTCACAAGCAAAGGTTAATTTCAAAAGTTCCTTTTGTTGGCGTAGAAAAAAACGCAATTGTAACACCTACAAAGCTACTATTTTTTGCGCTCAATTTTCTCCAGGGGTTAATTAAAGCGTTGTTTTGCTGGTGTGCTGATCCAAAAAAAAACCGTCCTTTTTTTTACGCCAAAAATAAAAATTTTTCCCGTTGCCTATTTTACAGAAGGTTAATTAAACTGTTTCTCTTGTTGTGTGGCGTAGAAAACACGAAAATTGTAAGCTACAAAGTACTATTTTGTGCGGCTCAATTTTTTGGCGCAATTTTAAACCAGGGGTTAATTAAGGTTGTTTTGCTGGGGTGCTGACCCCAAGAAACCGTCTTTTTCAACCCAAAATATATTCATTTTTTCCTGTAGCCTAACACAAGCAAAGGTTAATTACAACTGTATCTTTGTTTTGTGGCGTAGAAAACACAATTGTAACACGCTACAAAACTACTATTTTTTCGGCTCAATTCTATTGCGCTTTACATCCGGGGGTTTAAATTTGCGTTGTTTTCTGGGGTGTGCCCCAAAAAACCCTCTTTTTTTAACGCCAAAATATTACATTTTTTCCCGTAGCTAATTCCAAACAAAGGGTTAAAATTTAAACGTACCTTTTTTTTGTGGCGTAGAAACACGCAAATTTTAACACCTACAAAGCTACTATTTTGTGGGCCAATTTATGCGCAAATTTACAACCCGGGGGTTTTTGCGTTTTTTTTGGTTGTGCTGACAAAAATAAACGTCTTTTCAACGCCAAAATATATAAAATTTTTTCCCGTAGCCAATTCACAAGCAAAAAGGTTTTTACAAACTGTTATTCTTGTTGTGTGGGTAGAAAACACGCAATTGTAACACGTACAAAGTACATTTTGTGCGGCTCAAATTTTATTGGCAATTTACTCCAGGGGTCAATTAAGCGTGTTTTCTGGGTGCTGACAAAATAAACCCCCTTTTTCAAGCCCAAAAAATTTTAAATTTTTCCTTAGCCAATTCAAACAAAGGAATTACAACTGTATTTTTTGTGTGGGTAGAAAACCGCAATTTTTAACACCTACAAAGCTACTATTTTTTGGGGCTCAAATTTTATTGCGCAATTTAGATCCGGGGTTTAATTAAAGGTTTTTTTGTGGTGTGCTGACAAAAAATGAACCCTCTTTTTCACGCCCAAAAAAATCATTTTTTCCCGTAGCCTAATTCATGTCCGAAGGTTTAATTTAAACCCGTTTGTGCTTTTACATTTAGTTAAAACACACAGTGGTTTTTAAACGACACATACAAGTAAATTTTTTTCCCGGCCATTTGTGGACCAATTTAATCCAAGGGTTACCCAAGTTGTTTACTGGGTTCATTTGGAGTCAAAAACGGGTGTTATTATATATACAGATATCATCATAAAAGTGTCTGAAATTTTAGAACAAACAGTAGTCAGACAGGAGGGGGGGCGGGCTCTGCACCTCGAGGGAGGGCCCAAAAACCCTTTCCCGGGAAAAAGGGCCCAGGTCCAGCACAGAAAAGGGGGAGCGCACGGGGTCCTCGGTGAGGACAACTGCCGCTTCATCTACGGCCGTGTGTTTTCACAACCCAAGGGTTCTTGATTGGTTGATAGGTCATCCTTTTCCCCCCAAGATGACATCTAAAAAACCCCAGCCAAGGCGATGGGAACCTCAGAAAAAAAACCTTTAGTTGGGCTTCCCCCGGGAGGGGGTCAGGGGCCCCTCACCTTCCTCAGCCCGCCCTGCCCACCGGGTTCCCTCAGCCGAGATCTACTATGTGGTCTGGGTCAGCGCCAATTAGCGAGGATGAAAAATTTGAGGAGGCAGTCAGCAGCTACTTGGCAGCAAAAGAAGGGGGCCCAATATCCCCTTTCTTGAGTAGGCGGCAAAGATAGATGTGGGAGTGGCATGGGAGGTCTGTTGTGAGGGGTACCTGGGCTACAAGACCGGGGATGAGGGCAGCAGTTACGATGAAACCAAATAGTGATGATGTAGCCGACCGATTTTGGGGGCCGGGTGAGGCAAGGGCTTCATCATGTCGGAGAAGGGGCGTCAGTTGGGTAGGGAGCAGCGCAGCCGCAAAGGGGTTTTGTGGCGTGAGTCAGCGGTACAGCAGGGGTTTAGGTCGGGGCCCAAACCCGGCCCCCCGGGGGAAAAAAACCCCCTTCGCAGGTCCAAGAAAAATGCGGCCAGGGGCTCGCAAAGGCAGCGCGGCAGTATACTCAGTGCGGAGGTGGCGGTTTAAAAAACCGATACCGGGGTGTGTCATTTTTGCTAAGACACCCCAGGAGCCGAATATGGGTATATGTAAACGTGAGCAGAAAGTAAGCGTGGCCAGGGGGCAACGTTGGCCCCTGGCCCTGCGCAACACAGCAGCGTCACATCCCGTGGCCTGGGAAAACTGGGTCAGATGTGGTGGTCCCTCCTGCCACCGCAAAACAACGCAGCAAACAGCGCAAGTGGAAAGCATGCCTTGCGCCAGTCAGGCCCCCACCACCTCCCGCAGAAAGGGGGCTGTTTCTCTTTGCATCATCTCCCCCTCTAGATGCTCCTGCCCCCTACTAAAGGTGCCAGCAGTCTTCAGCGAGGCCCCATTGCAAAGAAAACAACAAAATATGCGGGTTCCCAACCAAAAAACCTTTTGGTGCAGCAGCTACCGCGGGGGGGTCCTTTTCCCCAAATTGTTGGGGACTGCAGTCCCTCCCCTTTTTCCCAAAAGGTGGACTCTGCACCATTCCCCGAGAAACCCAAGGGGTTGTTTGGGGCCCCGAAAAAACCGAGTTTGGGGAGTTTTCCAAAAACCCGGGAAAATTTTTTTTCCCCAAAAAGGCCCGTAAAAAAAAACACTTCATAAATTTTGTTTGAAAAGAAGGGGGTCAGTCCCCTTTAGCTTATCGGTTTTTTTTCCCCAAAGGGGGCACGGCAGCGCAGATGTTTTGGGGCTGTAACAAAGGTCAGGGGCCAAAATACTTTTTCCCTTACGGCCCCACTGGGTGAATGGGGCTTCCAGGCCCCGGCACACCAAAAAACTTGGACAAGGGGACGCCTTTTTCCCCCCACGTTGTCCAAAATGGGTGCACCCGCGCCAATTCCGCCTCCTCCTTTTTCCCCCCACCACCAACCCTCTCAGCCCCACAAAATACTGCTCCTCATTTCCACATGTGTAGGCCCGCGGTGTCAAAGCAGTTTCCACCCGGCTTGCCAAGGCGAACGAAGTCACACAGGGGAAAAAAACTGCTTCCGCGTCAAAGCAGAAGAAATCGATGTGTGGCTTTCTCCGCGCCCAAATGCAAAATCGGAAAACCCTGGTGAAAAGGACAAAGGGAGGAACTTTGGTTTTCCGCGCGGGAACCTAGGGGGGATGGTCCATTCGCCCCCGCTGGGGCACGTGTTCAAACTTGGTTTGGTGGGGGGGAAAAAATTCCTGAAAATCTTCCACCGATCTTTAGAACATTTGGAAAAAAAGGCCCAGGAAACTGTGCATTCATTTATCCCTTCGTACAGAGCCAGGAAAAACCCCCCTCGGAAGGGGGGGGAGCGGCAAAAACGGGCCCCCCCCCAACACACTCCCGATATGGATGTTTCCAAACCGGGTGGAAATTTCCGCCCTGCACATTTTTGGAACCCCACTGTATGAACAGAAAAAAGGCCAAATTTAAGATTTTTTGATGATCCAAGGCAGACAGAATACTCCCCTGTGTAAGTTTTAAGTCAGCCAAAAGGCAGCTCATCGTTTACCCTACCATTTGTTGAAAGGCCCCTTCGAGGAGGCGACCCTTTTTTGTCCCGTCCCCCAGGAATAAAGGGGGTGAATTTAACGTCATTCCATGCTTCCCTGTCCCGGAAAAAATGCTGAAAAAAACTGTCTGGGCCCGGGGAAATGGAGACGGGGCCCACATCTCGTGGCCCCATAAATCCCGGGGGGGGACTGAAATGGGAGGAGGAGGGGAGGACATTGGAGCAAAGCATTTTTCTGGTGAAATTAGTGGAAATTTTCCCACCCAGGTGACAAGAGAGGAGGGGGGGAAAGGGGCAGCTGGGGGAGGTGGTGGAGAAATGAGGAAGACAAAAGGGAGAAAAGGAACCCCCCAAACACCGTGGCAGTTTACAGTGGGGAAAAGGAGGCAGGGAGCCCTCGGAGTCACTTGTGCAGGGTGGCCCGCAGCCCTGCTTTTTTTGCCCGGCTATTTTCAGGCCGAATAGTCCCGCAAACCGGCAGAGGGAAAAAGACTTCGGCTCTCCACCCCAAAAAGGGCCCTCGCTACCGGGCCAAAATTTGAAACCTTTTTCCCCGCTTTTGAGAGGGAAGACAAAATCAAAAATATAGGGGAAAACCCCCATAATCAGTTGGCCCCCCTTTCCAAAGTGCGGGATTGGGCCCTCCTCTGGGCAGGTCTGACCGGGGGGTTTTCCCCAAACGCTCACGTTTTCTACTGCCCGCGGCTGCAAGGGGGGAAAGGGGGGGGGGTAGGAGGGCCCCGTTTCCCCTCCATCAGTAGTAACCAAAAATCTGGTTTCCCCCTGATGAGGAGGGTTCCTTTACCCCCCTTGTGAGGAAAGGGGAGTCGCCAGCAGCAGCAGCAGGACCCCGGAAGGGAGTCCCCTTTTAAAACCAAAAGGTTGTGGCCCCCCTTGGACAGCACTTTTGCCACCCAGTTTGAAAATCCGGGTGGGGCTACTGGACACCAAAAAAAAAGGATGTGTTGGCCCCCAAATTTTCCGAGTTTACAAGGGGGGGAAGCTGTTTCCCGCCCCCCCAGTAAAATGTGGCATTTAGGCGGGTGTTTTAGTGCGGGGGGGGCCCCTCGGGGTTTCCCCAAGGGGAAAACCCCCTTTTTTCCCCCGGGAAAAATGGGGAAAAGACCCGAACTTTGTCAAGATGGGGAAACAAAGGGGTGTCGGGACCGGAGGGTTTCCAACACCCAATGCCCTTTGGCGTTTAGTCTGGGGTTCAAAATAAAATGGGCCCCACCACTATTCTGATTTCCGCCACCCCCTGATACCAAAACATCTGCGTACAGTTTCTCCATCTGCCTACCACCAATTTTTTACCCGGGGCTGGTATTGCCACCCACCTCAACACTCTGTCAAATTTTGCCAAAATCCTAAAGACCTCAAGCCCGCTCCCGCTGTTGCTGTTGCCGTTTAATCCACACTATGTCATTTGGCCCTGTCTGACCCATGCTGCTGCTGTGGCTGCTGCCATGTCCTCCCACCGTGTCCCTTTTGCCACTGCCCGACCCTTTATGCTTCTTTCCGCCGTGACCTCCCCTCTCTCATTGTGCCCTTTGTGGCTTCCCCCCTGTTTTGCCACCTCCCCGAATGTCAATTTTTGTCACTGCCTGAATTTTATGCTGCTGCGTCTAACCTCCACACTCTGTGTTTGTGCCACCCCTGGGGGCCTAATACTGTTTTGCCACCTTTCCCGAATGTAAAATTTTCCACTGCCCCGGGCCCCATACTGCTCCCGCCGTGACCTCCACCCCTGTGTTTTAAAATTTTCCAAATCTTGGCCTAATACGTTTTTGCCGGGCCCCCAGAATTTTCATTGTGCCACGGGCCCAATTTCAAAACTGCGCCGCTTTTGACCTTTCCCACTGGGTTTTTGCCCCTCTGTGGCCTTTTTTTCTGTTTTTTCCCCCTCCACAATGTCATTGGCCACTGCCCCGACCTATACCCGCTGCCGCCGTTTACCTCCACACTGTGGGGATTGGGGGACTCTGTGGCCTAATTAAATGTTTTTCGCCCCCAAATGGGCATTGTGCCCCTGCCTGATCTCATGCTGCTGTCGCCGTGAACCCCCACCTGTGTGATTGGGGGTCACTCTGTGGCCTAATACGGGTTTTGGGGTGGCCCCCAAAAATGTCATTGTGCCCCTGCCTGGGTTCCCCATGTGCTGCTGTCGGGGAAAACCCCCACACTGTGTGTTTTTTGCCACTCTGTGGCCCTAATAAATGTTTTAAAAACCTCCCGAATGTTCTTGTGCCACTGCCCGAACCCCTACTGTGGGCCCCCGTGGGCCTCCAGACTGGTGATTTTTGCCCCTCTGGGCCCAATACTGTTTTGCCCCCTCCAGGGAAAGTCATTGTGCCCCTGCCTGATTTTCATACTGCTGCCGCCGTGACCCCACATGTGTGATTGTGCCACTCTGTGGCCTAATACGTTTTTTGCCGCCTCCACAATGGGCATTTTGCCACTGCCTGACCTCATAATGCTCCCCCCGTGACCTCCACCACTGTTGGGTTGTGCCAATCCGTGGGCCCAAAACCCGTTTTGTCGCCCCCAGAATGTCATTGTGCCACTGGGGAAATTTTATTTCTCTGCCGCCGGGGCCTCCACACTGTTTTGGGTTGTGCCCATCTGTGGTAATACTGTTTTTTTTTAAAAACCACATAATTTTTTCCAAAATAGGCCCCGGGGGCCCGAAACCCCATTTCTGGGTGCCCGGGCCCGGGCCCCCAACTGTGTGATTGTGCCAAAATGTGGCCTTTAAAACTGTTTTTTTCCCCCTCCAGGGGGTTTAAATTTTGCCACTGCCTTATTAAAACTTGGGTGCCGCCGGGGGCCTTTCCCCAAATGTGTGGGTTGTGCCACTCTGTGGCCTAATACTGTTTTGCCGCCTCCACAAAGCATTGTGCCATGCCCCGACCTCATACTGCTGGGCCCCCGTTTACCTCCCAAATGTGTGATTGTGCCACTCTGTGGGCCCAATACTGTTTTGCCGGGCCCCAGAAAATTTCATTTTTGCCACCTTTCCTGATCTCATGCTGCTGCTGTCGTGACCTCCACACATAACATTGTGCCACTCTTTTGGGAGGCCTTAATAATTTTTTTTGCCGCCTCCCGAATGTCATTGTGCCCCCTGCCCCGACCTCATTCCTTTTCTGCCGCCCCTTTACCTCCGCTCTCAGTTCCCTTGTTTGGGCCCAAATCTGGGCTTTCCCCGTGTTTTTCCACCTCCCGAATGTCTTTTTGCCACTGCCTGACCTCAGCTGCGTGGTGCCCCGCACCTCCACCCGCTGTCCCCTAATGTTTGCCCCCCTGAGCCCCCCCCCCCTTGTTTTTTTCCCCCCTTTCGTAGCCCTGACTTTATCAGGCTAAATTCCCGCTTGATTTTTTTTGGTCAGTTTTTGCCCCTTAAGTGCCCCCCCCGGGAAATTTATAAATGAAGCGATTTTTAAGAGCGCGGGAAATCATGTGCGTGTCATACTAAAAAACAAAATTGTATGAAGACCAAACCAAAACTCCCTCTGCCCTATTTAAGCATGGAAAAACGTTCTACCCGCCCCTGCAGGCTCTTTGAAGTCTGTAAATATCTTTTTTTTAAAGCGATTCGTGCCGAAAATAATTTGGGCCGAATTTATTTTTGTCGGAAAAATTTTGCGAAGTGGGCCGAATCTAAATTTTTTTAGAAATTCGCCCCTCCCCAAAAGTGCCCCTGGAAAAATGAGAGGGGCTCTTGATTGGTTGCTATTGGAAACAAAGTGAGTTTTAGACCTAGGGAGTTTTCATACATGTGGCACTAAGTATTTAAGCATTTTTGTTCTTAGCGCACTTTTTTTTATCAAACTGTATAAGTCCATCTACTTTTTTAAGAGAAAAACCTCTAGATGGGGACTTTTTAAACAGGGCCCCACCTTTTCCCCGAGGGCAAGGGCCTCTGATGTTTCCTTGGGAGCCCGGATCCCAAAACCCTTTCGTGATCTAAGGGTTTTGGTCAAAAGCCGTGTTTTTCCCCTTTTTTGTTTTAACATACGCTTTTCCGATACATGTTTGGATTCAAGTCTTGGGCCCCAAATAGACCCAAAAAACGTTAAATAATGTGCAATGTGATTTACATTGCTTTTTATTAGAAACACGGATCGGCGTTCACACGAGTAATCGCCGATGTGCGTCTCACTCCATCTTTCGGATCCGCAGCAGGAGCCTTATTTTAAACTATAGGGTGCGATCCTGCTGGATCCAACACACATCCAAATACGTAGCTGCGTGTTGAATACGTGATGGATTTGTTTTGGGTCCAATTGCTGCAGCGATTTTGGATCCGATTTTCGGATCCAAAATCAGATCCAAAAATGGCATGTGAACATACCCTAACACCTAGGGCTGATGGTAGGCATGGGTAAATACAACTTTTTTTTACTGAGGTAAATGCTTGCCTATGAGGAGCACCAATTGGCTTATAGCAGGTTTATTTACATTTTAAACAAGTCTCTGTTTTAATCCCTTTAAGGGATTGTATCATTTCATTAAATGGTCTTCAGAATAAGGGGACAGTGAAAACAAACAACTTTGCACTTAGATGTCATTAGCAAAGCTGTCTTGTATTCACAGTTTTCCTTCTCTTCTGTTTCTGTTTACACTGATATCCACTGCTGGTCGGATCCCTCCTCCTTGCATTTCACTAGCTGAGAGCTCATTTACATTCTTTCAGGCCCCCGGTCGGCTGTATTCACGGAGCTTGCATTCCTGCCTTTCACTCAAAGTAAGGGACTGGCACATTTTCACTCTGCACAGCCAGAAGAAACAGAATTAACACTGCAGGGCTTCTATAATCAGGAAACAGCACAATTGTGTGTCGATCCCTGCCTCTCCTGCATAGAAAGGAGATCTGTGCCGTTCATAGAAAGCGATCAGTGCTCAGTCTAGATTGAATTCAGCCTGTGGTATGTATACAGCTCTTACAAAATAAGACTGATAGGGAGAGACACAGTGACATGTGGACTCAGAGCTTGGGGGGGGGGGAGTTTGGGAGCCAGCATGAACAGTGAAGGGGGGTGATGTCCCCCCAGTGGAGGGAAGAAACGCCCCGCATTTCTAGAGTTGAGAAGCTGAGAGCAGTATGAATCAGCCGAATAAAAAAACGATACATCCCCTTTAAAAACCCCCTTTAAAGACCTTGGGCTT